>VZQC01001095.1:4759605-4959781 GCA_009823505.1 Rhizomys pruinosus | reverse complement strand
TTTTCCTCCTGCAGCTTGCTTCTCTCATCTGGTGAGTTTGTCTTGCTGCGGTGATCAACCTTTCGGATCCCAGCGTGTACTGAGACCGGCAGATCTCCTGGAATCCATTCGGGCCTTCAGCACTAGACTGGGACTCCTGAGACATCCAGCCTTGCGGACTGAGCAGTTCCCTGGATTCCCGGCCTCTCCAGTTCGGCGCTACTGTTGAGCTCCATCACGTGAGCAAATCAATATATTGTTTATAGTTATATATATTCATCCTGTTGCTTCTGTTTCTTTAGGGAACCCTGACTAATACAGTGGCTCTACCAAGCAAATGCAGGTCTAAACTAGCACTTTATGACTAAGGGGGTGAGGACCAGAGCCTCTGGGAGTTGTGGACCCATAGCTGGTGAGAACACAGAGATAATACCTAGCTGTCTGTCCATGCCACTGGATGGCTTGGATGCTTTTTCTGAATGAGTCAGAATTTCATCACTGGCCAGGAATAAAAACATGTTCAATGTAGTCTATGAAATGTGACTCAACAAGTGCTTTCTGGGTGGTCTGATCCTGATCTTCATCTAGATGGTGTGTGGGAAAAGCAATACTTTCACTTATCACTCGTTGGAGATCATAAAACAAGCTAGACTCATGCCACGACCATAAGCCTGGAGCCTTCAGACGCCATCAGCCTACTGGGTAGTTACAAGTGTTTGGCTGTTTAATTTATCGGACCTATGGCCTTTTGGCATGGCTTTGCCTTCTGATTCTGGAGTCCAGGCTGCCTTACATATTTGGATGTGGATGATCCCAAACTCTTTTCTTTGGAAGCTTTTCCCTTCCTCCCTGTCATGGGGCCAAGGTGGCACCCACACTGCCCTGTCACAACTCCTGGTGGAGTTTAGAGGCAATAGGAGTGTGGAGACATGGGAAAGGTACCACACATCAGGAGACCCATGACCCAGTCTTGTCTCCATCTCTGCACTCCTAGTTGTGTGGCCAAACCATGTCCTCTTTCTGTGTTTAATGTACTCACCAACAGTAAGGAGAATGGAAGGGAGACTAGCACATTCCAATCTTAAAGGAAGTTGGAGACTAGCAGAGACAGTTAAAGCTGCCAAGGATAGGGTGTATTCACCTGCTGACCTGGGTATTTTACAGATTCCATCTACAGGGCCTGGAGAGATGGCTTGGCAGTTAAGAGCGCTTGCTGCTCTTTCAGAGAACCAGAGTTCAGTTCCTAACACCACAAAGGATGGCTCACAACTGCTTATAACTCTAGTTCCAGGGGATCTGACACTCTCTTCTGGGTTCTGAGAATGATCCCCTGCACACTTGCACACACACACACACACACATACACACACACACATAAAAATATCCACTCTGCAGTACTAGATTTCCTTCAGCATATGTCTAGGCAGGCCACTTAAATATCAGTATATTAACTCATACCAGACTCTCTAATCAGCGGATCTATGTCTCAGGTCTCAGGTAGAAAACATGGGAAGCATACATTAATTCTTTTTTTTTTTTTGGTCTTTTAGAAACAGGGTCTCTCAGTAGCTCCAGATGTCCTGGAACTCACTCTGTAGACCAGGTTGGACTTGAACTCACAAAGATCCACCTGCCTCTGTCTCCCAAGTGCTAGGATTAAAGGCGTGTGCCACCACCCCCAGCTAACATACATTAATTCTTGTTTTTTTTTTNATATCTTCACACTGTATTCCCCTATGCCAGTTTCTAGGTTCCAACACTCTTCTTTTATAAAGACACCAGTCATAGCCGGGTGTGGTGGCACACACCTTTAATCCTAGCACTCGGGAGGCAGAGGCAGCTGACCTGGAACTCACTCTGTAGCCCAGGCTGGCCTTGAACTCACAAAGATCCACCTGCCTCTGCCTCCCAAGTGCTAGGATTAAAGGCATGTGCCACCATGCCCAGCGCATACATTAATTCTTAACTTGTACAATTTAATTAGCAAAGGATTTTTATAAAAGAAGTTTCCAGAAATGGAACCTTGTTTTTTGAGACAAAGAGTCTCTGTAGCTATAGTTGGCCTGGAATTCACTGTGTTAGACCAGGGTGGCTTCTATCTCACAGAGCTCTGCCTGCCTCTGCCTCCTGAGTGCTGGGATTAAAGGTATGTGCCACCACACCTGGCCTGAAATGGAACTTTTTTTTTTTAATGGTCTTTTTGAGACAGGGTCTCCCTGTAGCCTCAGCTTTCCTGGAACTCACTCTGTAGACCAGACTAGCCTTGAACTCACAGAGATCTGCCTGCCTCTGGCTCCTGAGTGCTCGGATTAAAGACATACACTACCATGCCTGGCAAAGAGAAAAGAAAGAGTATTCATTGGCAGGGACGTACCACCCTGAATGTGCCTGATCTTGTCTGAAATGGAACTTTTTAAAGGGGGTTTTGGTTTTGAAAAGATGGAACCACTGGGCCGGGTCTCAGCCTACCTTCTGCTCCAGGAGCCTATGGCTCATGCTTGGCACTGGGAAGAGTTGTTTGTTCAGCTCATGGTTGCAGAGGTATCAGTCTGCCATGGTTAGGAATAGCATGGTGGGACACAGCTGCTCACATCAGAGAAGCCAGGAAGCAGAGAAGGGAGAATCCAGGAAGGGGTCGAGGAAAGACAGCCCCGAGGATGGACACGCCTCCAATGACCTCTTCTTTCAGCTGGTACTACCTCTACTTTTCACTACTGGCTAATAATCCCCATCAAGGGATTAACCTGTCCATGGGTCAAGATCTCAGCAACCAACCGCTTCCTAAAAGTCTGTCACCTGGCAGCCTAGGTGCAAATATGTGAGGCAATGGGCCAGTTTTCTTGCTGAAACCATAACAATGACCTAGGTAGGGGTAACCCACCCTCTGGGGCCTGTCTTAGAGTTATCATGGCTGTGCCTGGAATTTTCCTCTACTCTAAAAATACATTGATTCATCAGATTCAAAAATACATTGACCCCAGATCTGGGAGTCCCCTGGGGAGCTCTGGGTTGGGCTTTTATAGGATCCTGGGGTCCTTCCCTCTCCTAACTGCCTTATTGGAGTTGCTGAGGGCTCCCTTTCCCCCTGCCATGGGCTTTTTTATGTTATTTTATTTTATTTTTATTTTGAGAGGGGAGGGTCTTTTTGAGACAGGGTCTCCCTGTAGCTCTGGCTGTTGTGGAACTCACTATATAGACCAGGCTGGCCTTGAACTCATAGAGATCCATTTGCCTCTGCCTCCTAAGTGCTAGGATTAAAGGCGTGCGCCACCACGCCCGCCCGGCATGCCATTGGCTTTTACATTCTAATAGATGGGACCTTAATTATTGTAACAGTTCTCCTGCTGTTTGCCAATAGTAAATGTAACTGTTGTGAACCATCCCAGGAAGGGGCAGTAAGAAGCCGTCTTGGGAGCAAGAAGTACCCGTTTTAAAAAAAGGCCCTTTTCAGCTGGGCTTGGTGGTGCATGCCTGTAGTCCCAGAGCTTGAAAGGCACAGGCAGTCAGATCTCTATGAGTTCAAGTCTAGCCTGTTCTACATAGTGAGTTTCAGGACAGCTGTGGCTACAGAAAGACCCTGTCTCAAAAAAACCAAAAAAAAAAGGCCTTTTTTTCCTTCAGTTGCCCTTGGTTCCCCCAGCCCTCCCTCCTTCCATCTTTGATTGGTTTCCTTCCACCTCCATGTTGAGCCTGGCTTTTGCATGCCCTCGTGGTGATGTGACACACATTCCTGTTAAGATATGAAACTCCTGCATCTTGAGACAGCCATTACAGCCACAACTGGCTCTAAGATTTTCCAGTCTGTGGCCAGAGCTTCTGGGATTGTGGTATTAGCTCCATGAGAAAGAGACACACAGAGTGAATTGTTATACCCCTGGTGCAGGGCAGAAGACAATTGCACAAGCAGTGTTTTCCTCCATAGTTGTACCACAACTCACCAGAGCCCCTGTAGCTGGACAGGTCGTAAGCCATGGATCTCAGAAGGCAACCTGGAAGGGGCATAGAACAAAAGGCACCTGCGCTGGGATAGAGAATAGCTTTCCTCAGCTCAGAAGAAGCAGTTTCCAGAGCAACCATGGAGTGGAGGCTGACTTCAGAGGCAGGAAAAGGCTGTTAAAGATCCAGGCTAGTGGGCATGGTGACACGCGCACCTTTAATCCCAGCACTTGGGAGGCAGAGGCAGGCAGATCTCTGTGAGTTCAAGGTCAGCCTGGTCTACATAGTGAGTTCCAGGCCAGCTGGGACTAAAGGGAGACCCTGTCTCAAAAAGACAAAAAAAAAAAAAATTACTATGGGACTAGAGAGATTGCTTAGTGGTTAAGTGCACTGACTACTCTTGCTGAGGACCAAGGTTCAGTTCCCCCAGCATCTCTATGCTGGCTAGCAGCCACCTGTAACTCTAGTTGCAGGGGATCCAACACCCTCTTCTGACCTCTGTAGACACTGCATGCATGTGATGCACACACATACAAGCAGCAAAACACTCATACACATGAAACAAAANTCAAAAAGACAAAAAAAAAAAAAAAAAAAAAAAATCCTGGCTAGACCTGTGTCTAAGGTGATCCTAAGGTGATCGTGTCCTAAGGTGATCATGGAACTCGTGGGATATGGTGAAGAGAATCTTGGAATCATGGAGATTGCTCTTGTCTGTTTCCCTTTCCTTCAGTGATAGAATTCTTTTTATTTGTTTCTTTTCTAAAGCTGGTGGCTGCCCAGCACAAAGCTGTATTCCTCACAGTTCCAGGAAGGAAGCAAGCATGGAAAAGTATCAAAGCGCCTTAACCAGAAGAGATGGGCTTTTCTGCTTCCCATTTCCTGTTCCCTGCCCTCACCCCTCCTTCTTGGCGGCCATGAGGTAAACAGTCATACTCCACTACACAAGCCCACCACCATGATGTTCTGCCCAAGCCCATGGAGTCACCATAGCTGCAACTCTCTGAAACCAGGAGCTAAATAAGTCTTTCTTTAGCCTTTTTTTCTGTGAGGGATTTGGTCATAACCACAATAAAGGTAACACATGATTCTGCCAGGTGGGAATTATAACATCATTTCAAGGCCCAAGCTTATTGCCCCGTCTTAAGGGAGGAAATATTTATTTTGGTGTATGGTTTCAGAGGTATCAATTTGTGATGGTGGGAGGACACGGTGGAGCAGAATACCCAGGTCATGGAGAGCCAGGATGTAGAAAAGGGGAGAGGAAGGGGTCAGAGACAAGATACCTACCCCCACCCTACAAGGAGCGGACTTTAGTGGCCCTTCAGCTGCATCTCATTTCCTAAAGTTGCCAGAATTTCTCAAAGACAACCACTGTTAGCTGGAGGCCAAGGCCCTAAAACATGAGTCTTTTGGGTAGATACTTCATACTTCAACCATAACAAACCCCCGACACTATGGGTGTCCTACCAGCCCTGGTCCACCTGCCACTGGACTTTTGTGGGAGGTAGAAGTTTCTGCTGTGTTCAGATCTCAGTCCCTGTGGTGTTTCTGTCCCCTAATTCACAGGAAGTCCTTCCTTCAGTTTTCTTGTGATTCTTCTGATTATCTTTGGTCCATCACGACCACCTCACCGAAGGCTCACGAAATCTCCCCTGTTTTAGCAAAGAGAAATTTGGATTTACTCAGTGTCAGTGCTTTGGCAGGCAACAGGATCTGATTATAATTTACTGACATTGTTTCGTTTCTATGGTATTTATTTTTAGGTTACCATTTACTTAAAAGTAAGTGATATTGCTTTTCCATTTACAGTAGTGACATGAGGTCACTTTCCTTTTTAAATAATTTGCTTAAGCAAAAACAATTGAGTCCATTTAAAAGATAGTGACTAAGAGTACAGGTTTTGTTTGAAACGTAGCACGGTGAGACTGAGGCAGTGATTGGAGGATGATTAAAGTTTGGGAAACAAGGCTATGGAGATTGCTGCTGCTTCAGAGAGAATTCTCTAAATATCTCCTCCTCCAATATTTATGGTTCTTGTTTTTGATGATTCAAAGTATTCTTATAATGGCTCTTCCTAATTCCTCAAAGCAATAATTCAATAAAGACTCCTACAGACTAAGAAT
Organism: Rhizomys pruinosus; assembly: GCA_009823505.1. Classification (NCBI taxonomy): domain Eukaryota; kingdom Metazoa; phylum Chordata; class Mammalia; order Rodentia; family Spalacidae; genus Rhizomys; species Rhizomys pruinosus. The sequence goes on along the minus strand of VZQC01001095.1, from coordinate 4,953,740 downwards.
AATAGAGCATGCAGGCTCTGAAGCCAGACTCACTGGCTCTTCCAATTACTAGTTGTGTGACCTTGGGCGAATTACTGTGCCTCTCTGTGCTCAACATCTCCTCTGCAATATGGAGCCAATAATGTTTTTAAATGACAAAATATACATAAAGTTCTGAGCAGTGTCTGGAATACATTAAGTGCTCAATAAATATGCTCTGCTGTTATTCTTGTTATGTCTCACTTGAATGCACTGATAATGCACTGTTGAGAGTCTTACGCTAAGTCCTTTGGAGTAGAGTAACTCTGTCTCAAAGAAACTTTCTAACACTTGATCTAAAACATAATTTTTTATATAGAGAAACAAAATAAAACACACTGTGCTGATTTGTAATCCTATTGGAAGCCTGACAAGGTCATAAGAGACTGAGACTATCGCAGGTAAGCATTTCCACCACTGAGCATGTGATTACAGACGAGGCCCTTCCTGGCCTGTACCACTGGAGGCCAATGGGTCCATGACTGGGAGCCAGTAGGTGTGGATTTTAGTTCTCTCTTGGCCCCTGTGTGACTTTGTTAACTAACTTGTAACCTGTTTCCTCATCTTAAGTCAAATTTACTGGACTTCCTAGGGAGCCTCCATCATTTGCTTAATCTTTATCCTAGGAGGTGTTGGAAAGAGAGGTGTGTGATAGGCAGCAAAGCCCCAACTTGCACAGGATCTTGGAAGGTCATGGGCCTTGGAGGTTATGTGGATCTGGAGTCAAGCTCATGTATTACCTGTTGCTAGGGAGTTGAGGGTTTATTTTCTCACCATAATGAGTCTCAAACTTCTCAGCTGTAAGATGAGCATAATAATAATTATTGAATAGGAGTGCTGAAGAGATGAAGGACAACAGTGAATTGGCCACACCCTCCCCCCCAATGCAAATGGATAAAGCATGTCTGAACAATGCTAGGGCCCTTCAAAAATGATGAATTAAGAGTTAAATTAGCCAGATATCATTTCACTCTCCCATACTGACAAAGATTAAAAGGCTAATAATTCTTAGTGTTGGTGAGGAGGCAAAAAGACAGGTAATGTTATTTACTCTTGGTGGGAGTATGAGAGCAACAACTTTTTATTTTGAACTAATTCATATTTATATAAGTTATTGTGAGAGCACAGATAATCCCTCTATAAGCTTCATGTGGCTTCTCTGAACAACAGTAACTTATACTGTATGGGGCAATGATCCGACCTAAATGATTAATATAGTTAATAGTTTAACCAATCCAACCCAATTTTGAATTAACAATGGCAAAATATTTTGTTCTACTAACACCTTTATTTGGATTTCTCAGTTTTTGTACTTTTGTCCCCTTTTTGTTTCATGCCCTAACCCGGGGCACCAGGTTACGCAAATCTTCATATTTACCTCAGTCACTTCTAAACGGTGACAGTTTCTGGCTTCTCTTTGTCTTCCTTCCCCAGTTAAACCTCTCTGGAAATGCCTCCCAGACCTTCCCAGAGCCATGTCTCATGGATGATTCCAAGTCTAGTTAGTTGACAATGAAGATTAAACCATCACATCTTGTTTTGATATTTTGTAGGATGATCCTCAATTTAGGTTTGTCTGATGCCTCCCTATGATTAGATCAAGATTATAGACTTTGGAGACAAAGAGCAAGCATAGAAGAGAAGCTGGTTAGAGAGCACATGATGTCAGTATGCCTTCATACTGGTAATACTAACCCTGGTCACTTACTGAAGGTGGTGCCTGCCAAGTTTCCCCACCATACAATTAGCAAGTTTCCCTTTTCACTCTATTTGTTGGAACAGGTTCCCTAAGTCCAGCCCACATTCAAAGGGAAGGGAATTAAAATATTCCTCCTGCAGAGCTGTAACAGGGAGTTTGTGGACATGCCCACCATGGAAATTAGTAAATATTTTGAGGAGGCTATTTTGAAACTATCTCCTGTTTTTCCTTAAACCTTTGTCTACTAATTTTAGCTTTTGTTGCTGGACCCCACCCACAGCAACGGCTGTGGTGATGCTGCAATGGCAGTCTCAGTTTCCTTCATTGGTTCTGTGCTTATCAGTTGGAATTCTCATAGCATTGTCCCATCTCAGTCATTTAGTTACAGCAGTATAATCCGCTAGATATTTATTGTGTTCTTTGGAATATAATTAAGTACAATTGTACTTGGAACATGTTCAGAATTATACATTGTCGTGTGATTTTTTTTTTTTCCCTGGGGGAAACACGAACAAACATCTACTCACCCCAGATAGAGCACTGACAACAGAGTACTGTCTGTGTAGGTACACCAGTGAGTTTACTGGAGCTGCTTAGAGCAGTGAGGGGTTAAGGAGCACAGATGACTTAAAGGCAGCTGCGTCACACTGTAAAGGCCACCCCAGCACGAGCACTCATTGGAAAAGTCTGAACCCCTGGAGCTTTATGCGTGACTTATTTATTTTTTTTAGTGGGTTTAAAAAAATTTTTTTTATTATTAATTTTTTATTTATTTCTGTATGTGTATGAATGCACTATCTGCATACAAGTCTGTGCACCCGTGTCGTGCAATGCCGTGGAGGTCAGAAGAGGGTGTCGGATTCCCCTGGAACTGGAGTCCTCCTGGAACTGGAGTTTCAGACGGTTCTCAGCTGCCAGGTGGGTGCTGGGGATCAAACCCGGATCCTCTGCAAGAGAAGTGCTCTTAACCACTAGGCCATCTCTCCAGCCCTATGCGTGACTTATGAGGCGATGGACGTGCTCTCTGCTGGGCAGTCCTTACTGTTTATATCTCTTGGGGATGAAGGGGTCTTGTGAATCTTCTAAGTTTCAGAAATTTCCTGAGTTGTTTATTTTCTGAGTTTTAAGGAGCCTTCTTTTAGGATGAGATGTTTCAGTGGGAACTTCTTGAGTCTTAACAAGCCTTCCTCCAGGATGAAAATGTTTCATTTCAGAGGATATTGTTATATAACATAAGTATCTCTTGATATTGCCCTCATATAATTTCTGAACATTTTTTGTTCATTCAATCATTTGTTTGTGTCAGTGTGGATTATTAGGCATTTATTTTATTCTTTGGAGTACAATACAGTTGTCCTTGGAACACTCTCAGAGTGCTCCATATCCACATTAGTTTTTCAGCATTTCTTTACCTTCTGGTACCACAAGACAATCTAAGCTCATCCTTTACTTTATCTTCCCAGTCATTTCTCCAAGGAGACTTGTTTCTTTTTATTGGGGAATGACATTAAGATCTAAGACCTGGCACTCGTGGACGCATTGTTATTGGGACAGCATTGATTTTTTTTTTTTTTTTTGCTTTTCGAGACAGGGTCTTCCTGTAGCCCCAGCTGTCCTGGAACTCACTCTGTAGACCAGGCTGGCCTTGAACTCACAAAGATCCGCCTGCCTCTGTGACAGCATTGATTTTTTTTTATTTAATTTTTATTGATGCTTTGCGCATTTCGTACATCATTTTCCAATTCAGATCAGGCATATTTCCCTTTCCCTTCCCTCCCACCCCCACCCCATCCCAAATCATGTATTCTGCCATAACTGTCCTGCCTCTTTCAGGGTTTTTTTTTCTTTTTTAGCTCTAAGTGATAATCCATGNAAACCACATTTCTCCACAATATGAGGACCAGGAGGACATGCCATTCACTGAATTTATAAGATGGAAAATACTAAGAGAGACACCAGAACATTTGAAGAGCTTTGTTTTTGCTCTATTCTTATGCCAGATCTTACAGTTAGAGAAGTTGTGGCTCTTTTGCATAAATTAAATGTACACCTAATAGGTCTAACAGGACCCCTTTTTTCAGGGTAGGCGTCAGGTGGGAACACTGAATCGCTGAAGACCACATGAGCATAGTTACTGTAATAATCATAATGGGTGGCAAAGGCAAAACAATACCTATAATGGCATGACCCAAATGCATCTTTGAAACTGGCTAATTAATCATGTCATTCCCAGGAACCAAATTACATTAAGAAGCCTACTAAAGTCTTTTATTTGATCTGTCTAGCGCAAAGCTCCTAGAAGAAATGACAGGGAAGTCAAACATTGATTTTTAGGAGTAGCGAATCCTGCCCAGTTGACCAGTTTCCAGACGAGACAGTTCACAGACCCAGACCCCTTGAATGAAGGGGTGTCCGGGTTCCAGTGAGGAAGGACCTTGTCAAATACCAAAGAGTTATGCTGTTTGCCTTCCTCCGTCCTTCCCCAGAGGGACCTGAGGCCCTTTACTAGGGAAACTGTACACTGGGGAAAAGGAAAAGGAAATAATCAGAACTTTTGAGGCCTATTGGATACTGGTTCTGAGTTGACCCTGATCCCAGGAGACCTAAAAAGCATTGTGGCCCCCAGTTAAAGTAGGGGGCCTATGGAGGTCAGGTGATAAATGGAGTTTTGGCTGAAAAACTCCACTCACAGTGGGCCCAGTGTTTCCCAGAACTCATCCTGTGGATATTTCCCCAGTCCCAGAATGTATAATTGCGATAGATATAATTTGAAATTGGCAGAATCCCCACAACGGTTCCCTGACCTGTGGAGTCGGGCTATTGTGGTTGGAAAGGTCAAATGGAAACCACTGGTGTGCCTCTACCAGGGAAAATAGTGAACCAAAAACAGTATCGTATCCCTGGAGGAACTGAAGAAATTAGTGCCACAATCAAGGATTTGAAAGATGCAGGGTGGTGATTCCTACCACAAATCCATTTAACTCTCCAATTTAGCCTGTGCAAAAGACAGATGGATCATGGAGAATTACAGTTGACTATCGAAAACTTAATCACGTAGTGACACCAATTGCAGCCCCTGTACCAGATGTGGTGTCCTTTACTCGAGCAGATTAATATGTCTCCTGGTACCTGGTCTGCAGCTATTGATCTGGCCCATGCTTTCTTCTCCAATACCGGTTCATAAGACCACCAGAAGCAATTTGCTTTCACATGGCAAAGGCCACAGTTATACCTTTACTTTCTTACCTCAGGGGTATTTAACTCTCCAGCGTTGTGCCATTACTTAGTTAGAAGGGATCTTGATCGCTTGGCTCCTCCACAAAATATCACATGGTCCACTATATTGTTGATGTTATGTTGATTGGACCAGTGAACAGGAGGTAGCAGCTCGTCTAGACTTGTTGGTAAAGCATATGTGCATGCGAGGATGGGAAATACATCCAACTAAAATTCAAGGGCCCTCTACCTCGGTGAAGTTTCTAAGAGTTCAGTGGTGTGGAGCATGCAGAGATATTCCTTCTACGGTAAAGAATAAGTTGTTGCACGGCCCCTCCCTCACCAAGAAAGAAGCAAAAAACGTTTGGTGGGTCTTTTTGGATTCTGGCGGCAGCACATTCCTCATCTGAACGTGTTACTAAGACCCATATATCAGGTAACTCGTAAGGCAGCAACAAAACTTTGAGTGGGGATTGGAACAGGAAACGGCTCTTCAACAGGTCCAGGCTGCAGTGCAGGTTGCTCTGCCCCTAGGGCCATATGATCCAGCAGAACCAATGGTGCTTGAGGTATCTGTGGCAGAAGAGATGCTGTCTGGATGTCTGTGGCAGGCTCCCATAGGGGAATCACCGCGGAGGCCCTTGGGATTTGGAGCAAGGCTCTACCTCCATTGAAAAAAAATATTCTCCTTTTGAGAGACCGCTCTTAGCCTGCTATTGGGCCTTCCTTCGTGGAAACTAACGTTGACACATGGGCCACCAAGTCACCATGTGATCTGAGCTGCCCATCATGCGCTGGGTGTTATTCTGACCCACCAGACCATAAAAGTAGGACGTGCACAGCAACCGTCCATTGTCAAATGGAAATGGTACATACGGGACAGGGCCCGGGCAGGCCCTGGGGGCACAAGCAAGCTACATAAGAAGTTGCCCAATGCCTATGGTTCCCACTCCTTTTACAATGCCTCCTGTGCTCAAAAGTATGCACCTATGGCTTCATGGGGTTTGCCTATGATCAGTTGACTGAGGAAGAGAAGTCTAGGGCCTGGTTTTTTGTTGGTTCTGCATGCTATGCAGGCACCACCACACAGAGGTGGACAGCTTCAGCATTACAGCCAATTCTGAACAACCCTAAAGGACACTGGTGAAGGAAAAGTCTTCACAGTGTGCAGAAATTCAGGCAGTGCACATGGTTGTGCCTTTTGCCTGCAAGGAGAAATGGCCAGAGGTTCGCTTATATACTGATTCATGGGCTTAGCCAATGGTTGTGTTGGATGGTCAGGGACTTGGAATGAGCATGACTGGAAAATTGGTGAGAAAGGACTTTTGGGGAAGAAGTATGTGGATCGAGCTCTCTGAATGGTCAAAAGATATGAAGATGCTTGTGTCTCATGTAAATGCTCATCAAAAGGTGATCTCAGAAGAGGATGAGTTTAATAATCACGTAGATCGGATGACTCGTTCTGTGGATAGTCAGCCTCTTTCTCCAGCTATCCCCGTTGTTGCTCAATGGGCCCATGAACACAGTGGGTCCTGGTGGCAGAGATGGAGGTTTATTGCATGGGCTCGACAGTATGGACTTCCCCATCACTAAGGCTGATCTGGCTACAACTGCTGATGAGTGCCAGATTTGCCCACAGCAGAGACCAACACTGAACCCCCAATATGGTGCTATTCCCCGTGGTGACCAGCCAGCAGCCTGGTGGCCGGTTGACTACATTGGACCACTTCCATCTGGAGGGCGGGACAGCGTTTTAAAAGTTCTTACAGGATAGAACTTATTCTGGTTATGGATTTGCCTTTCCTGCACGTAATGCTTCTGCCAAACCTACCATCCAGGGACTTATAGAATGCCTTATCCACTGTCCTGGTATTCCTCACAGCATCAATTCTGACAAAGAAACTCACTTTACAGTCAAAGAAGTGTGACAGTGCGCCCATGATCATGGTATCCACTAGTCTTACCATATTCCCCACCACCCAAAGCAGCTGGTTTGATAGAACTATGGAATGGCTTCTTGAAGATACAGTTACAGCATCAATTTTGTAGCAATACCCTGGAGGGCGGGGGCAAGGTTCTCCAGCAAGCAGTATATGCTGTGAATCAGCATCCACTATATGGTTCTGTTTCTCCTATAGCCAGAATTCACGGGTCCAGGAACCAAGGGGAGGAAGTAGGAGTGATTCCACTCACTATCACCCCTAGTGACCTGGTAAGAAAATTTTTGCTTCCTGTCCCCACGACCTTGTGTTCTGCTGGTTTAGATGTTTTGGCTCCAATGGGGAGAATTCTTTTGCCAGGAGACACAACAAACGTCCCATTGAACTGGAAGATAAGACTTCCCTGGCCACTTCTGGCCTTCTCCTGCCTTTAAGCCAACAGGCTAAGGGAGGATTAACAGTAGTAGGAGGAGTGATTTTTCCAGACTACCATGGGGAAATGGACTTTTTCTCCACAATGGGCGCAAGGAAGATTAGTCTGGAAGGCAGGAGATGTGTAGGGCGCCTTCTGGTGCAACCATGTCCTATTATTAAGGTCAATAGGAAACTACAACACCCAACCCAGCCAGAACAAATCACTGGCCCAGACCCTTCAGTGATGAATTTATGGGTCACTCCTCCAGGGACGGAGCCCAGACCTGCCGAGGTGCTTGCTGATGGTGGAGGGGAAATACAGAATGGGTTAGTAGAAGAAGGGTTAGTCTAAATACTCAGCGAGCCACGGGACCAGTTGCAGAAATGTGGTTTATAATAGATATTAATTTTGTCCTATTTGGTTAAGAATGTGCTTGTCTATCTATATATGTATGTATATTAATTGGATACTTGTGTTCCCTTTTGAATGTGCAAATGGATATGTGATAAGTGTTGTCATATTTAGGTTATTAGATACTGCAGGACTAAGTTCTTCTCAAGGACATTACCCACCTACTCTAAGATATAAATGCTTTGCTATTTGCACATGAGAGACTATAACATGTTAGTGGAATTATGACCCTGCCATCGTTCGCAATTGACATTTAAGCAGACGGTATTTATTGGTTGTCAAGTTTCGCTTGACAATGGGTGACTTGTGATGGTTAATCATGGGTGTCACTTGACTGGACTAAGGAACACACATAAGAGAAAAGGTCTTCTGATTGGACCCCTCAACCCGGATGCCCACCCCAAATTTGGGTGTTACCTTCTGCTGGCAGGGAGTATTTAAGGCCATGGCAGCGGGAGCTGGTCCCTTTTCCTCCTGCAGCTTGCCTCTCTCATCTGGTGAGTTTGTCTTGCTGCGTTGATCAACCTTTCGGATCCCCCAGCGTGTACTGAGACCAGCAGATCTCCTGCCCCGAATCCATTCGGCCTTCAGCACTAGAACTGGGGACTCCTGAGACATCCAGCCTTGCGACTGAGCAGTTTCCCTGGATTCCCGGCCTCTCCAGTTCTCGGCGCTACTGTTGAGCTCCATCACTTGAGCAAATCAATATATTGTTTATAGTTATATATATTCATCCTGTGCTTCTGTTTTAGGCGATAACCCTGACTAATACAGTGGCTCTACCAAGCAAATGCAGGTCTAAACTAGCACTTTATGACTAAGGGGGTGAGGACCAGAGCCTCTGGGAGTTGTGGACCCATAGCTGGTGAGAACACAGAGATAATACCTAGCTGTCTGTCCATGCCACTGGATGGCTTGGATGCTTTTTCTGAATGAGTCAGAATTTCATCACTGGCCAGGAATAAAAACATGTTCAATGTAGTCTATGAAATGTGACTCAACAAGTGCTTTCTGGGTGGTCTGATCCTGATCTTCATCTAGATGGTGTGTGGGAAAAGCAATACTTTCACTTATCACTCGTTGGAGATCATAAAACAAGCTAGACTCATGCCACGACCATAAGCCTGGAGCCTTCAGACGCCATCAGCCTACTGGGTAGTTACAAGTGTTTGGCTGTTTAATTTATCGGACCTATGGCCTTTTGGCATGGCTTTGCCTTCTGATTCTGGAGTCCAGGCTGCCTTACATATTTGGATGTGGATGATCCCAAACTCTTTTCTTTGGAAGCTTTTCCCTTCCTCCCTGTCATGGGGCCAAGGTGGCACCCACACTGCCCTGTCACAACTCCTGGTGGAGTTTAGAGGCAATAGGAGTGTGGAGACATGGGAAAGGTACCACACATCAGGAGACCCATGACCCAGTCTTGTCTCCATCTCTGCACTCCTAGTTGTTGTGGCCAAACCATGTTTCCTCTTTCTGTGTTTTTTACTCACCAACAGTAAGGAGAATGGAAGGGAGACTAGCACATTCCAATCTTAAAGGAAGTTGGAGACTAGCAGAGACAGTTAAAGCTGCCAAGGATAGGGTGTATTCACCTGCTGACCTGGGTATTTTACAGATTCCATCTACAGGGCCTGGAGATATGGCTTGGCCAGTTAGAGCGCTTGCTGCTCTTTCAGAGAACCCGGTTCAGTTCCTAACACCCACAAAGGAGGCTTACAACTGCTTATAACTCTAGTTCAAGGGGATTGGACACTCTCTTTCGGGCTTCTGAGAATGATTCCCCTGCACACTTTGCACCACACACAACACACATACACACACACACATAAAAATATCCACTCTGCAGTACTAGATTTCCTTCAGCATATGTCTAGGCAGGCCACTTAAATATCAGTATATTAACTCATACCAGACTCTCTAATCAGCGGATCTATGTCTCAGGTCTCAGGTAGAAAACATGGGAAGGCCGTTTACATTAATTCTTTTTTTTTTTGGCTTTTAGACAGAGTCTTTCTGTATATATAGCCTCTATTCCCCTGGAACTTTTCTATGTAGACCAGGTTGGACTTGAAACTCACCAAAGATCCACCTGCCTCACAAAGATCCACCTGACTCCCAAGTGCTAGGATTAAATGCGTGTGCCACCACCCCCCAGCTAACATCATTATTTTGTTTTTTTTTTTTTTTTTTGGTCTTTTCGAGACCGGGTTCCCCTGTAGCCCCACTGACCTGGGACATCACTCTGTAGCCCAGGTGGCCTTGAACTCACATAAGATCCACCTGCCTCTGCTTTTGTCTCCCAAGTGCTAGGATAAAGGCATGTGCCACCGTGCCCAGCGCATTACATTAATTCTTTTTAACTTGTACCAATTTAATTCGCAAGTATTCTTTCTAAAGACAGTTTCAGAAATGGAAACCTTTTTTTTTTTTTTTTGATTCAGGGTCTCCCTCTAGCCCTTGCTGGTATGGAACTTGCTATATAGAAAGGGTGGCTTCTATCTCACAGAGCTCTGCCTGCCTCTGCCTCCTGAGTGCTGGGATTAATTAAAGGTATGTGCCACCCACACCTGGCACTTTTTTTTTTTTTTCTTTTTTTTTTTAATGGTCTTTTTGAGACAGGGGTCTCCCTGTAGCCTCAGCTTCCTGGAACTCACTCTGTAACCAGACTAGCCTGACTAACTGGAATCTGCCTGCCTCTGGCTCCTGAGGTATTGGGATTAAAGACATACTACCATGCCTGGCAAAGAGAAAAGAAAGAGTATTCATTGGCAGGGACGTACCACCCTGAATGTGCCTGATCTTGTCTGAAATGGAACTTTTTAAAGGGGGTTTTGGTTTTGAAAAGATGGAACCACTGGGCCGGGTCTCAGCCTACCTTCTGCTCCAGGAGCCTATGGCTCATGCTTGGCACTGGGAAGAGTTGTTTGTTCAGCTCATGGTTGCAGAGGTATCAGTCTGCCAGGTAGGAATAGCCTTGTGGGACACAAGCTGCTCATCAGAGAAGCAGGAAGCAGAGAAGGGCGAATCCAGGAAGGGGTGGAGGAAAGACAGCCCCGAGGATGGACACGCCTCCAATGACCTCTTCTTTCAGCTGGTACTACCTCTACTTTTCACTACTGGCTAATAATCCCCATCAAGGGATTAACCTGTCCATGGGTCAAGATCTCAGCAACCAACCGCTTCCTAAAAGTCTGTCACCTGGCAGCCTAGGTGCAAATATGTGAGGCAATGGGCCAGTTTTCTTGCTGAAACCATAACAATGACCTAGGTAGGGGTAACCCACCCTCTGGGGCCTGTCTTAGAGTTATCATGGCTGTGCCTGGAATTTTCCTCTACTCTAAAAATACATTGATTCATCAGATTCAAAAATACATTGACCCCAGATCTGGGAGTCCCCTGGGGAGCTCTGGGTTGGGCTTTTATAGGATCCTGGGGTCCTTCCCTCTCCTAACTGCCTTATTGGAGTTGCTGAGGGCTCCCTTTCCCCCTGCCATGGGCTTTTTTATGTTATTTTATTTTCTTTTTTATTTTGAGAGGGGAGGGTCTTTTTGAGACAGGGTCTCCCGTACTCTGGCTGTTGTGGAACTCACTATTATAGACCAGGCTGGCTCAAAACCATTAGAGATCCATTTGCCGCTGCCTCCTAAGTGGTTAGATTTCAAGGCGTGCGGCCACCACGCCCGCCCGGCATGCCATTGGCTTTTACATTCTAATAGAATGGACCTTATTATTGTAACATTCTCCGGTTTGCCCATAGTAAATGTAATGTTGTGACCCATCCCAGGAAGGGGCAGAGTAAGAAGCCCGTCTTGGGAGCAAGACGTTAGTACCCGTTTTCAAAAAGGCCTTTTCAGCTGGGCTTTGCTGGTGCATGCCTTGTCCCAGAGCTTGAAAAGGCACACAGGCCGTCAGATCTCTATGAGTTAAGTCTAGCTGTTCTACATAGCGAGTTTCAGGACAGCGTGGCTTACAGAAAAGACCCTGTCTCAAAAAACACCAAAAAAAAAAAAGGCCTTTTTTTCCTTCAGTTGCCCTTGGTTCCCCCAGCCCTCCCTCCTTCCATCTTTGATTGGTTTCCTTCCACCTCCATGTTGAGCCTGGCTTTTGCATGCCCTCGTGGTGATGTGACACACATTCCTGTTAAGATATGAAACTCCTGCATCTTGAGACAGCCATTACAGCCACAACTGGCTCTAAGATTTTCCAGTCTGTGGCCAGAGCTTCTGGGATTGTGGTATTAGCTCCATGAGAAAGAGACACACAGAGTGAATTGTTATACCCCTGGTGCAGGGCAGAAGACAATTGCACAAGCAGTGTTTTCCTCCATAGTTGTACCACAACTCACCAGAGCCCCTGTAGCTGGACAGGTCGTAAGCCATGGATCTCAGAAGGCAACCTGGAAGGGGCATAGAACAAAAGGCACCTGCGCTGGGATAGAGAATAGCTTTCCTCAGCTCAGAAGAAGCAGTTTCCAGAGCAACCATGGAGTGGAGGCTGACTTCAGAGGCAGGAAAAGGCTGTTAAAGATCCAGGCTAGTGGGCATGGTGACACCGATCACCTTTTAATCCCAGCCTTGGGAGGCAGAGGCAGGCAGGATTCTCTGTGAGTTCAATGTCAGCCTGGGTCTACATAGTAGTTCCAGGCCAGCTGGACTAAAGGGAGACCCTGTCTCAAAAAAGACCAAAAAAAAAAAAAAAAAAAACATCCTGGCTCGAACTGTGTTAAGGTGATCCCTTAAGGTGATCGTTTCCTAAGGTGATATGGCCCCGTTGGGATATGGTGAAGAAATCTTGGAATCATGGCGATTGCCTTTGTTGTTTCCCTTCCTCAGTGATTTGAATTCTTTTTATTTTTTCTTTTCTAAAGCTGGGCTGCCCAGCACAAAGCTGTATTCCTCACAGTTCCAGGAAGGAAGCAAGCATGGAAAAGTATCAAAGCGCCTTAACCAGAAGAGATGGGCTTTTCTGCTTCCCATTTCCTGTTCCCTGCCCTCACCCCTCCTTCTTGGCGGCCATGAGGTAAACAGTCATACTCCACTACACAAGCCCACCACCATGATGTTCTGCCCAAGCCCATGGAGTCACCATAGCTGCAACTCTCTGAAACCAGGAGCTAAATAAGTCTTTCTTTAGCCTTTTTTTCTGTGAGGGATTTGGTCATAACCACAATAAAGGTAACACATGATTCTGCCAGGTGGGAATTATAACATCATTTCAAGGCCCAAGCTTATTGCCCCGTCTTAAGGGAGGAAATATTTTTTTTGGTTGTAGGTTCAGAGGTATCAAATTTGTGAGGTTGGTGGGAGGACACGGTGGAGCAGAATACCCAGGTCATGGAGAGCCAGGATGCTAGAAAAAGGGGAAGGGAAGGGGTCAGAGACAAGATACCTACCCCCACCCTACAAGGAGCGGACTTTAGTGGCCCTTCAGCTGCATCTCATTTCCTAAAGTTGCCAGAATTTCCCAAGACAACACTGTTAGCTGGAGGCCGGCCCCTAAAACATTCGTCTTTTGGGTGGTAGATACGTCATATTTCAACAATTAACAAACCCCCGAACACATGGGTTGTCACCAGCCTGGTCACCTGCCACTGGACCTTTTGTGGGAGGTTCGAAGTTTCTGCTGTGTTCAGATCTCAGTCCCTGTGGTGTTTCTGTCCCCTAATTCACAGGAAGTCCTTCCTTCAGTTTTCTTGTGATTCTTCTGATTATCTTTGGTCCATCACGACCACCTCACCGAAGGCTCACGAAATCTCCCCTGTTTTAGCAAAGAGAAATTTGGATTTACTCAGTGTCAGTGCTTTGGCAGGCAACAGGATCTGATTATAATTTACTGACATTGTTTCGTTTCTATGGTATTTATTTTTAGGTTACCATTTACTTAAAAGTAAGTGATATTGCTTTTCCATTTACAGTAGTGACATGAGGTCACTTTCCTTTTTAAATAATTTGCTTAAGCAAAAACAATTGAGTCCATTTAAAAGATAGTGACTAAGAGTACAGGTTTTGTTTGAAACGTAGCACGGTGAGACTGAGGCAGTGATTGGAGGATGATTAAAGTTTGGGAAACAAGGCTATGGAGATTGCTGCTGCTTCAGAGAGAATTCTCTAAATATCTCCTCCTCCCATTTCTTTTATGTTCTTGTTTTTTGATGATTCAAAGATTCTTATATGGCTCTTCCTAAATTCCTTCAAAGCAAATAATTTCAATAACATACTCCTACAGACTAAGAATAATAGAGCATGCAGGCTCTGAAGCCAGACTCACTGGCTCTTCCAATTACTAGTTGTGTGACCTTGAGCAAATGCAATTATCTCTCTGTGCTCAAACATCTCCTCTCAATTATGGAGCCAATAATTTTTAAAATGACAAAATACTACATAAAGTTCTGAGCAGTGTCTGGAATACATTAAGTGCTCAATAAATATGCTCTGCTGTTATTCTTGTTATGTCTCACTTGAATGCACTGATAATGCACTGTTGAGAGTCTTACGCTAAGTCCTTTGGAGTAGAGTAACTCTGTCTCAAAGAAACTTTCTAACACTTGATCTAAAACATAATTTTTTATATAGAGAAACAAAATAAAACAACTGCTGCTGATTTCGCTAAATTCCTATCTGGAAGCCTTGAAAGGTCATAAGAGACTGAGACTATCGCAGGTAAGCATTTCCACCACTGAGCATGTGAGGACAGACGAGGCCCTTCCTGGCCTGTACCACTGGAGGCCAATGGGTCCATGACTGGGAGCCAGTAGGTGTGGATTTTAGTTCTCTCTTGGCCCCTGTGTGACTTTGTTAACTAACTTGTAACCTGTTTCCTCATCTTAAGTCAAATTTACTGGACTTCCTAGGGAGCCTCCATCATTTGCTTAATCTTTATCCTAGGAGGTGTTGGAAAGAGAGGTGTGTGATAGGCAGCAAAGCCCCAACTTGCACAGGATCTTGGAAGGTCATGGGCCTTGGAGTTATGTGGATCTGGAGTCAAGCTCATGTATTACCTGTTGCTAGGGAGTTGAGGGTTTATTTTCTCACCATAATGAGTCTCAAACTTCTCAGCTGTAAGATGAGCATAATAATAATTATTGAATAGGAGTGCTGAAGAGATGAAGGACAACAGTGAATTGGCCACACCCTCCCCCCCCAATGCAAATGGATAAAGCATGTCTGAACAATGCTAGGGCCCTTCAAAAATGATGAATTAAGAGTTAAATTAGCCAGATATCATTTCACTCTCCCATACTGACAAAGATTAAAAGGCTAATAATTCTTAGTGTTGGTGAGGAGGCAAAAAGACAGGTAATGTTATTTACTCTTGGTGGGAGTATGAGAGCAACAACTTTTTATTTTGAACTAATTCATATTTATATAAGTTATTGTGAGAGCACAGATAATCCCTCTATAAGCTTCATGTGGCTTCTCTGAACAACAGTAACTTATACTGTATGGGGCAATGATCCGACCTAAATGATTAATATAGTTAATAGTTTAACCAATCCAACCCAATTTTGAATTAACAATGGCAAAATATTTTGTTCTACTAACACCTTTATTTGGATTTCTCAGTTTTTGTACTTTTGTCCCCTTTTTGTTTCATGCCCTAACCCGGGGCACCAGGTTACGCAAATCTTCATATTTACCTCAGTCACTTCTAAACGGTGACAGTTTCTGGCTTCTCTTTGTCTTCCTTCCCCAGTTAAACCTCTCTGGAAATGCCTCCCAGACCTTCCCAGAGATGTTTCATGGAGGATCCAAGGGTCTCGTTAGTGGACAATGAAGATTTTTTTTTTTTTTTTTAAACCATGCACATCTTGTTTTGATATTTTGTAGGATGATCCTCAATTTAGGTTTGTCTGATGCCTCCCTATGATTAGATCAAGATTATAGACTTTGGAGACAAAGAGCAAGCATAGAAGAGAAGCTGGTTAGAGAGCACATGATGTCAGTATGCCTTCATACTGGTAATACTAACCCTGGTCACTTACTGAAGGTGGTGCCTGCCAAGTTTCCCCACCATACAATTAGCAAGTTTCCCTTTTCACTCTATTTGTTGGAACAGGTTCCCTAAGTCCAGCCCACATTCAAAGGGAAGGGAATTAAAATATTCCTCCTGCAGAGCTGTAACAGGGAGTTTGTGGACATGCCCACCATGGAAATTAGTAAATATTTTGAGGAGGCTATTTTGAAACTATCTCCTGTTTTTCCTTAAACCTTTGTCTACTAATTTTAGCTTTTGTTGCTGGACCCCACCCACAGCAACGGCTGTGGTGATGCTGCAACTGCACAGTCTCAGCTTTCCTTCATGGTCTGTGCTTATCCGTTGGAATTCTTCCCCACCCCCCCCATAGCATTGTCCCATCTCAGTCATTTAGTTACAGCAGTATAATCCGCTAGATATTTATTGTGTTCTTTGGAATATAATTAAGTACAATTGTACTTGGAACATGTTCAGAATTATACATTTGTCGTGTGTTTTTTTTTCCCTGGGGGAAACACGAACAAACATCTACTCACCCCAGATCAGCACTGGACAACAGAGTACTGTCTGTGTAGGTACACCAGTGAGTTTACTGGAGCTGCTTAGAGCAGTGAGGGGTTAAGGAGCACAGATGACTTAAAGGCAGCTGCGTCACACTGTAAAGGCCACCCCAGCACGAGCACTCATTGGAAAAGTCTGAACCCCTGGAGCTTTATGCGTTGACTTATTTATTTTTTTCAGTGGGGTTTACAAAACATTTTTTTTTAGTATTTAATTTTTTATTATTTCTGATGTGTATGAATGTACTATCTGCACTACAAGTCTGTGCACCGTGTCATGCAATGCCCGTGGAGGTCCCGCAAGCGTGGTCGGATTCCCTTGGAACTGGCGTCCTCCTGGAACTGGAGTTTCCGACGGTTCTCAAGTGCCCAGGTGGGTTGCTGGGATTTAAACGGATCCTCTGCAAGAGAAAGTTGCTCTTAAACCACTAGGCCATCTCTCCAGCCCTATGCGTGACTTATGAGGCGATGGACGTGCTCTCTGCTGGGCAGTCCTTACTGTTTATATAACCTTGGAGAGGAGTCTTGTGAATCTTCCAGTTTCCTGAAACATTTGAGTTGTTTATTTTCTGAGTTTTAAGGAGCCTTCTTTTAGGATGAGATGTTTCAGTGGGAACTTCTTGAGTCTTAACAAGCCTTCCTCCAGGATGAAAATGTTTCATTTCAGAGGATATTGTTATATAACATAAGTATCTCTTGATATTGCCCTCATATAATTTCTGAACATTTTTTGTTCATTCAATCATTTGTTTGTGTCAGTGTGGATTATTAGGCATTTATTTTATTTTTGGATACAATACCAGTTTTGTCCTTGGAACACTCTCAGAGTGCTCCATATCCACATTAGTTTTTCAGCATTTCTTTACCTTCTGGTACCACAAGACAATCTAAGCTCATCCTTTACTTTATCTTCCCAGTCATTTCTCCAAGGAGACTTGTTTCTTTTTATTGGGGAATGACATTAAGATCTAAGACCTGGCACTCGTGGACGCATTGTTATTGGGACAGCATTGATTTTTTTTTTTTTTTTTTTGGTCTTTTCGAAGACAGGGTTTCCTGTAGCCCCAGTCTGTCCTGAATTCAATCTGTAGGCCAGGATGGCCTTTTGTGAACTCACAAAAATCCGCTGCCCTCTGTGACAGCATTTGATTTTTTTTTATTTAAATTTTTATCTGAGTGCTTTGCCTGCACGTACATCATTTTTCAATTCAGCTCATGCATATTTCCCTTCCCTTCCCCCCCACCCCCACACCGTCCACACAATCATGTATTTTTGCCATAACTGTCCTGAATCTTCCTCTTTTTTTTTTTCCAGTTTTTTTTTTTACTTTTTTAGCTATACGTGATAATCCATGATTACAAGCATCCTTATTTGCAAAACCAATCTGCAGGCTTGTTGTCCCAAACCCCCCACCCGCCCCCCACCATCCAGGTGGGGTGGTGATAGTTGTTTGTCAATCAAGTTGATCACTGCGTGTCCCCAGGACTACTAGCTGTAGTTTCAACCATTCACCCCAATCAGAGCCCTTACATTCTACAGCCCCCTCTCCGCAGATTGTTCCCTCGGCTTAGAAAAGGGGCTCAGGTGGATGAGAAGAAAAAACAGTCCACTCATTCTGGAGCTGTTGTCTTGGGACTCTGGTCAATTTTGGTGTTTCCTTTCATGGGCTGACAGTTGTCCAGGCAGTGGACTTTTCGATCCTACTACTGAAGCACACGCAATTAGATTATATATCGGTCATTTAAGCAGCCAAACTAATAGTTATGGTAGGTTACTTTGGCATAGACACATATGTTTGGATGATATTTGTGATCCATGTATTACCATTTTTCCCCCCTGTTAATATGACAGGGTCTTACCTGTGGCTTTTATAACATCTCCTTTTAAATGTAACGGATTGTAAGCTTGTGGGGCATCAGCCATGGGATTCCCCAAGGAGAGAGACAACAGCATTGATTTTTTAAAAGACTCTCAGCAGTCAGAGCTCAGACTGTATGTGTACATGTGTATCAGCTCATGTGAACCTATCATCTCCTCTCTCTCATCTATATAATAATAATAACAACAACAATAATAAATGAGTTAAAGCTGATGTGTGTAGAATTAATCCAATACAACGGGGGCATCTTAGCTGTTTCCCCTGGCTTATTAGTAACTTCTTTCTCCATTTCTCCGAGAGCAAAAAACTTGTCTCTCTCTCTCTATATTTTTTTTTTTTTAATTGTGAGGAAGGTTTATTGTGGTCGACTGGACCATCCCCTGGTCTAGAATAGGAACAGCAACATGACCTTGGGGTTTGGGGATATGTATACACAGTCACTTTTTTTTTTTTTTTTGGTATTTTTGAGAGAGGGTCTCCTTGTAGCCCCAGCTGCTTGGAACTTATTCTCTAGACCAGGCTGGCCTTGAACTGTCAGAGACCTGCCTGCCTCTGCCTCCCGGGTGCTGGGATTAAAGGTGAGAGCCACCACGCCTGCATATACAGTCACTTTTACAAAGGTGATGTTTAACCAGTCTCAAACAAGCATTTTCCTCCTCTAAAGGAGGAATACATGCTCTTAATCACTGAGCCATGTTTCCAGCTCCATAAATAAGATTCCTTTATAGGGAGAACTAGCACCCCTCAGGGAACCATGTGGGAGATTTGGGGCTCCTCTGATCCCACCCCATTTTGCTTATAAAAGTGAGTTGCAGCAGGCAGTAAATCGAATTCTCCATTACCATCATTACACAGAATTCTCGGTCATTATTTTCTGCATGCATACAGGCTGAAGCAAGCCTGGACTTCGAGTGTTGTGGCCAGTGGACTGGATGGCAGTCTATCAGATCACCAGCCCTGGTAAGCTAGCATGAGGGTGGATGGTACCGTGGGGCTGGATGGAGACCTATCACATCACCAGCTGTGAAGTGAATTGTGAGTGAGTGTAGGCTAAAGATAGGCCATCAGCCATCAGCCATCAGCCTGAAATTCCTGTCCAGAGACCAGCAGTCTTTGGGCAGGTGGGAAAGCACAGCCAAAACAGGAACCGTTCCGCTTCCCAGGCTAAGGACCTGGGTTGGAAACACCTCTCAGGTTGGGTTATGAAAGTAAGCAAGTGATCTCTGCACCAAGGGGTCAGTTCCCTACAGTGACTGCAGTCACTGTGCTCCCCTTCCCTTAGCAGGACTGCACTGTACCTGCTTGTAGTAAGAGAAGATCCTATACCTTTCATTTGTGATTTGGAGGTTCACATACAAACAATGTGTATCATAATAGGATTTCTTTGATGTAAAATACTGTCTTTGCTTATGTATCATAACATGTCAGAGATGATGTATAAAAAATGCGGGGCTGGAGAGATGGCTCAGTGGTTAAGAGCGCAGACTGCTCTTGCAGAGGACCCGGGTTCGATTCCCAGCACCCACATGGTGACTAAGAACTGTCTTTAACTCCAGTTCCAGGGGAATCCGACGCCCTCTTCTGACCTCCGCAGCATTGCACGACATGGATGCACAACCTACATGCAGACAGTACACTCATACACAAAAAATAATAAATTTAAAACAAATAAAAAAAAAGGATGCAATGCAGACTTGTTTACAGTGATTCGGAGGGGCGCTAGAGCTGGCGGTAAGTGTGGAAGGAGTACTAAAAAGCTGATTTTTAATTTTTGCTCTTCTCTGTGTTGCTTGATTTTTCTCTCCATGAATATGCATTGCTTTTTATAAAGACAATCATTTAAAAGTGGGGCTGGAGAGATGGCTCAGTGGTTAAGAACACTGGCTGCTCTAGCAGAGGACCAGGGTTCAATTCCCAGCACCCATATAGTGGCTAACAACTGTCCATAATCCCAGTTCCAGGATATCCACCGCCCTCTTCTGACCTCCATGAGCATTGCATGACATGGGTCTGCTTACATACGTGCAGACAATACACTCATAAACATAAAATTAAAATAATAAAATAATAAACAAATAAATAAATAAATGTGAAAAAACTTGAAAAGAAAGGGAAAATAGAGGCAATGGAAGAGGTTTAATATATAATTGGTTCCATATCTGACATCGTGTAATGAACTCTAACAAACTTGGCATTTCACAGATAATCACAATAAATTATGGGTGAAATACAAAAAGCAATAACTTGAAGGCTCTGATGGGTGAAAAAAATCAGGAGGAGTTTGTAAGGTTGTTGAAACTTTGAGTAAAGGACTTCCATGTGGCAAATTTTCTGCTTTAATGACTTTATTTAGAATGAGAGCGGTCTGCACTGGTTTGGTGAAGGGTGACAGAAACTGAAAGAAAATTTACCACCTTTCTGGATTGACAAATCAGAGAATAAAACCTAGGGTGGCTACAACCACTGGAAGGTGTAGGTGAATCCCAGGAAAAGAGAGCTATAGAGCAACTTCACGTTCCATGGGCTAACTCTCTTAACTATCTGGCAGAGCTGCCCCAAGACACATAGGCAAGACAAATTCAAAGCAGCTTGCAGCCATGGACAACATAATGGAACTGGTAGTTGAACTGCTGTCCACTTCAGGCAAGTCAGAATTTGAAGTTTGAGTCTACCAAATTGACTGACACTGAAGCAGTTACTGTGAGGTCTTTTTAAATTTTTTTATTTATTTTTTATGTGTATGAATGTACTGTCTGCATGCAGGTTTGTGCACCCGTGTTGTGCAATGCCACAGAGGTCAGAAGAGGGTGTCTGATTCCCCTGGAACTGGAGTTAAAGACGGTTCTCAGCCGCCATGTTGGTGCTGGGGATCGATCCTCGGTCCTCTGCAAGAGCAATTGGCACTCTTAACTGCTAGGCCGTCTCTCCAGCCCCCACTGTAAGGTCTTGACCCCAGCTAAGCTGGGGATTTTCCAGGGAGCCAACTGAGGGAGAAGTTCCAAGAAAGTTGCTGCAATCCCAATAAGACTGGCTAGGATCAAGAAAACTAATGATACCAAGTGCTGGAGAGGTTGTGGGGAAAGGAGAACACTCATCCACTGCTGGTGGGAATGTAAACTCGTACAGCCACTATGGAAAGCAGTGTGGAGAACCCTTGGAAGACTTGGAATGAACTTGCCACCCGACCCAGCCATACCACTCCTTGGCATGTACCCTCAAGACTCACCCCACTGTAGAGATACATGCACGGCCGTGTTTATTTCAGCTCTCTTCACAATAGCAAGGAGCTGGAACCAACCCAAATGCCTCTCAACTGATGAGTGGATAGAGAAAATGTGGTACATTTGCACAATGGAGTAAAGAAAGATGACATCATGAGCTTTGCAGGAAAATGGCTGGAGCTAGAGGACATCATGCTGAGTGAAGTAACATAGTCCCAGAAAAACAAATGATGAATGGTATCCCTCATCTGTGGATGCTAGTGCCAATTACCTAGTTGTAAGTATTGCTTGTGCATGGCCCCTTGAGCTTTTGTCCAAAGCATCTGGGAGTGATGCATATTGGAAACAACAACAACAACAGAAAGGACTGCATCGAAGAACTAACTGAAACAGTGAACTTCTGCTCAAAACAGTCAACTTCCTCATGGAGAATATTGAGAAAGACTGAGAAAGAGATAAAAAGCATGTTTGGCAGAATGCATGAGCTCTGGTGGGGTGGGGGGATGAGGGGCACGGGTCTAGATTTGATAAAAAAATAAAAATAAATTAATTAATTAAAAAAAAGAAAGTTGCTGCAATCAGCCTCCTACTGATACAGGTTACAAGCCTCAGTTTATCTTGAGATGCTTCTACTGATACCAGCCACAGATCCACCTATGCCCTAATCCCTCATCTTGTGCCCACCTCCTTGTAAACTCACTTCCTTGTGTGCCTAGGGATAAAACTGCCATTCTGGGGACATTTTAACACTGGTCTTCCTAATCCCGTCACAGACAGGTCAGCAGTCATGCCTGAAATTAACCCGACTTCATTTTCACTGGAGTCCTGTCATTTTCTCCTGTCTGCACCGAGTCTCCCCTGAAAATGAAGCTAGCAGTTACATCAGCATGCTTTGGAAGAACAGATCAGGAATCTAGGCTGTCCATCATAAAATATTCACAGTGTGGATGGTACAATCCAAACTGACTTGATACCCAAAGAACCTGGTAAATGTAAAAATTCTCAGGGAAAAAGACTCACTAGAAGTCACCTTGACAAAGGAGAGGATGAAACATCTTGGTCACATGAGAACATGGAAGCGACTGGGGAGAGGCTGGCAGAGAAGAGAGAAAGAGGCAGAGGAGAATGAGAGTGAGAGAGTGAGGGCAAGAGCAAGAATGAGAGCGAGAGACAGTGAGTGAGTGAGACAGAGAGAGGCAGAGAAGAGTGAAAGAGGCAGGAGGCAGAAGAGAGTGAGCGTGAGAGAAAGCAAGAGAGATAGAGAGGGCAGGCAGGAGAGAGAGAGAGAGAGAGAGAGAGAGAGAGAGAGAGAGAGAGAGAGAGAGAGAGAGAGAGAGAGAGAGAGAGAGAGAGAGAGAGAGAGAGAATGAGAGAGAGAGAGGAGAGCCTGTCTCACTGGGTTTAGAACTCACAGAGTAGGCTAGGCTGGCTGACCAGGGAATCTCAGCCTATCTCCATCTCCTTAGCGCCGAGAAAGCAAGCGTGTGGCACCATGCTCATTTTATGAGGGTTCTGGAGATCAATCTCAGGGCTTCATGCCTGCAAAGCAAGCACTTTACTGATTAAGCCATCTCCCTAGTCCTGAAGCCATTTTTATAATCATACTCAATGAGGCAAAGAAAAATACCTTCAATACGGTAGAAAAATAAAAACCTGTGTATGATTGAAAAATAAGAAATCTCAACAGATAAAAATATGCAGAAGAATGATAAGAAATTTCTAAAATTGAAAATGGCATATCTTAACTAAAATTTCATGGTTTTTGTTTTGTTTTGTTTGTTTTGTTTTGTTTGAGGCAAGGTCTCACTCTGTAGCCCTGGCTGGCCTGGAATTTACTGTGGAGATCACCTTGGCCTCAAACTCACAGATTTGCCTGTCTTTGTCTCCTTCATGCCAAGATTAAAGGTGTATGCCACCACTCCAGGCTTGAAGTTCATGTTCTTAATAGTAGTAAGGGCTTGGTGGCAGTTTGGAGATAACAGAAAACAAAGCAGGGATCAGTACATGTAATGTGGAACTACCCCAGACTGAAGAGAAAGAAAAACCCAAAAGATTAAAAATGATGAACGAATCTCCAGGAATATAAGAAAAACATCAAATGATCTAACATACTGGATTTAGAGTCTCAGAGGGAGAAGAAAGAAGATGGCGGGAAAATCCATGAAGAAATAGTAACTCCAGACTTTCCAATTCTGGTGAAAGACATAAATGTATAGATTAAAAAAATGTCGGACCAGTGAAATGGCTTGGGGGTTGCCACCACAGGTTGTCCTCTGACCTCCACACATATGATGGCATGTACATGACCCCACTCCAGGTAAATCCATGTATAAAAAATTGCTGTGGAAGCCAAGTAGAATAAAGTTGCAAAGCATACCCTAACCCATATGTGTCTTTATTTGAAACACTAGAAGCCAAAGGTTAAGAGAAAATTTGGAAGTAACCAGAGAAGTCAACACAAGGGGGTCAGCATGCTGGGAAGCAATAATTTTTTTTTTTTTTTTTTTGGTCTTTTTGAGACAGGGTCTCCCTGTAGTCCCAGCTGTCCTGGAACTCACTATGTAGACCAGGCCGGCCTTGAACTCATAGAGATCTGCCTGCCTCTGCCTTCCAAGTGCTGGGATTAAAGGTGTGCACCACCATACCTGGCTTGGGAAGCAATAATTTTAATGTCCAGAGACTTCTTGTGTGAAGCATCAGGACCAGGATACAGAGAAGCATCTTCAATTTGCTAAAACCCTCAAACAAGTCAGACTGTCAACATAGGCTCCTACAGCCAGAAAATATATCCTTCAAAAAAGAAAGTAATTATACATACAGATATATGATTGTTATCAGTCAGTTTTATTGTTGCTGTGACCCTGTGAATACCCGACACAGACAATGTAAAGACGGGAAGACTTATTTTGTTTATAGTTCCACAAGGTTTGGTCTATGGTTGGTTGTTGGGGCAGATTATCTTGGCTGTGGGAACATGTTATAGAGTTCTAGTCCCCTTAAGCCAGGCAGGAACCAGACAGAGAACTACAGGAAGGGGCCAGGGTAATATCAAGCCTTGAGGTCACAGCTCCAGTCATCTGCTTTGTCCAATGGGGCTTTGCCTTCCGCTTTCACCACCTCCCAATTTCCACCACTCAATTATATTGACTCCATCAAGGGATTAATCCATTAACTAGGCCAGCACCCTGAGGATCCAATCATTTCTCCAAAGCTACCAAGCTCTGAGTAGAAGAGGCTATGGGGAACATTCCCTATTCAGACAACAACACTGTATATGTATATACACACACACAGAGTGCCTGCGTATGTATAGTTACACATCAACACATACATACTTTTGACAGATTTGTGCTGAGAGGAAGGTGAAACAAGTTCTTCAGGCTAAAAGCAAATTATGCAAGACAGAAACCTGGACAGTCAGTAAAGAAGAAAGAGCATCAGTAATGGAAAATGTCTGGATAAATAAATAAAATTACCTTTTCCTCTAATGATATATGAAAATTTAAAAAGGAAATTATATAGCTAAATTATAGTTTTTTTTGTTTTTTTTTTTTTTAGACTGGGTCTCATTCTGTAGCCCTGGCTGGCCTGGAATTCACTGTGTAAAACCAAGCTGCCCTTGAACTCACAGAGATCTGCCTGCCTCTGCCTCTTGAATGCTAGGATCAAAGATGAATGCCATCAAGCCCAGTGGAAAAAGGAAATCACAGCATTTCTTGCAAAGTACAGTATTTATAACACATGGCACACATGATGTCATACTCATGACCAGGATGGCATGAAGGAACAATGAGACTGCACAGGCAAAATCTTAACCCTGAAAAGTATCCACTGTGATCTCTGGAGCAGCCTCTGAAAATAATGCAAATAGTTCTAGATAAAAGGCAATAGATATATTAAAATGAGATTGTAAAACCTGTTCAAATAATCCAAAAGAGGAAGGAAAATGGGAACGGAGGAACAGAAATCTAAAAACCAAAACAACAAAAACCGGAATCGTCAGATGGATAACAAATAATGACGTGCTAGACCTAATTCCAACCATTATCAATAATTAAATGCTAATGCGCTCGATTAATAAGCAGCTAGTCCCATTATTATT
Source organism: Rhizomys pruinosus (assembly GCA_009823505.1). Taxonomy (NCBI): domain Eukaryota; kingdom Metazoa; phylum Chordata; class Mammalia; order Rodentia; family Spalacidae; genus Rhizomys; species Rhizomys pruinosus. The sequence goes on along the minus strand of VZQC01001095.1, from coordinate 4,928,301 downwards.
CCCTTCACCTCCACTGTATACTGAATGAAAGTGGGGTTGTGCTTTGATCTGATCCACTGCTCCAATGTCCTTTAGCCCCTGGGTGTCTAGAATTTGGCTAAGGGTTGTCTGCCACCCAGGCGGCAGGCAGATGCTTCTGAAGAAGCCGCCTGTCCTGCTCTTCCTGCGCCCAATAAATGCCCAGCTGGAGTTCATTTTGGACACCCAGAGCAGCACAGAAGCAGCCCAGAGAGGGCACAGCAGTCACTAATTTCACCCCCCCCACCATACTTCAGTTTCCCTTGAACCCTCTCACCCAAGATTGGTTTCTAAACAGCCTTCAAAAGTGGTAATTAGCATGAATGTTCTGAGCAAAAATATTTATTGTGAAAAGTCAGCATCTCTCCTACTCTGGATCTTTGAGTCAATTAGCACAGTTAGTTTGTGTCCAGCCCCAACTGCCTCTGCAGGGGGTGGGTGGCCCCAAAACACCAGCAACAGGCACCTCGCTTTTAGCTTCTCCTCCACTCGGACAGATGGCTGCCTCATGTGCTTTTTTTAGTATTTGGAAACTAACTTTCTGGAATCTATGTCCTCACCATGGGCAAGCAGTAGTATTCCCGAAAGCTTTTTTTTTTTTTTTTTATGGAGGAAAATCCAGCTAAGCCTGGTCAACCGGTCCTGCCAGCTTCATGAAATACAGAATTGCATTGAGAGGAAAAGGCCTTCATAGCTCAGTGCTGAAGGGCTGTGGGTGGGGAGTGTGCCTAGAAATAGTCTCCCGCTGGTTAAATTTAGGGGTGGGGGTGGTCATCTTTAAAACACTATTTGATATTCATAAGATTTGGGATTTTGTTTCTCTCCAGAGCATGGGAAGTAGGGTGGAACAGTGAAAAGGACTCAGGCTACAGAGTTGGATATAATTGTTTATTCACATTCGGCCACTCAGCTGTGGTGACTTCCGGAACCTCTCAGCTTCCGTTTCATCACCTGTAAAGGGATGCTGGCACATAGTAACTATTCAACAAAGAGGTCTTCCCTCCCTGTGCTGTTTTCTGGTCCTAATCCTATGTTAGGAGCCATTCCCAAAGCTGATGGATGGCGAGGACAGAGTGCTTGTTTGGCTCACGGCAGAGGCTGTGGCTCATGGGATCATTTCATAGGATCTTTTCTCCTGGGTGGGGCCTGAACTTCTCCACTTGTTTCCAATGAACAGGAGATGGCAGGAGGGATGAGATGTCCCTTCTTTGGTTACTTTATCAAAGACTGGGACTTTTGCTACTGTACTAGAGGCTGAGGTCAGGGCTAGATGTTTCTAGATTCTTGGCCTCTTATCAAAAGAATTGAAAATAAGGACCCACACAGATTTGCAAAAGAAATAAGATAATTCATTTGCAGCAAAGCTACAGGGCAGGTTATAGTCAAAGACCTGGTCACTATTTGGGGTTTCCTTTTATGAGGTTTTGGAGAAGGAGGGGCTGATTATGAAGGGGTATAGTTTGGGTGGTTTTCTATTTTGATAGTTTACATTATATAATCATTTTTCTATTGGGCATGTCCCTTCCCATAATGCATCAGTTTTTTTTGTTTTTTGTTTTTTTTTTTGAGACAGGGTCTCCCTATAGCCCCAGCTGGCCAGGAACTCACTACGTAGACCAGACTGGCCTTGAACTCAGAGGTCCACCTGCCTCTGCTTCCAGAGTGCTAGGATTAAAGGGGTGCGCCACCACACCCGGCTTAAAGATGGATCTTAGCCGCCATGTAGGTGCTGGGAATCAAACCAGGGTCCTCTGCAAGAGCATTCTGTGCTCTTAACCGTTGAGCCATGTCTCCAGCCTAATGAATCTGATTTAAATTTTCTGCAACCTGATTATGTTTAGGCATATGATAGTAAGTAGGGGATTCTCCCTAAAAAGTCACCAAAGGACAGTTTTGCCTTACTGTGCATGTACCTAAGATGAGTTCAGGCTGGATCAGCCCTTCTGTTAGTCATACCTGGATATATTGGGAATAAACTTGAATAGAAACTGTCTAAATTGGATTGTTGCCAGGGATGGGGAAACTCATAACTATTGTTCAGAGAAGGAAATACATGTAACATGATGCTGGGGGAGTGGGGTATCTGAGGTTGCTAGGTGCATTATTTGGAGAGCCCTCTGTGTGCATAGTGTATACAGGTGAAGAAACTAGGCTGTCAGTGCATTATTACAAGAGGGGGTATACATACCCAAACACAAGTGGTCCCAAGCTAAATTAACTCCTACCCATGCTTGTCTGCTTCACAACCACTTTTATTTCCTCATTGCCTCCTTGGCTTGTAGGAAGTAAGCCACCATGTTGGACAGAGGCCCATGTGACAAAGTGCTGAAAGCCACTTCAGCAAGGCCTAGGGAAAGGAAGCCCACCAACAGCCACAAAAGAAAGCGCCTGAGAGCATGGGAGCCCCAGACGACATCGTACATGGTAAGGCTGAGAAAGGCCCCAACACAGAGGCCTAACTAAATTATGCTCCCTCCAGCGGTTAAGAGTGCCGACCGCTCTTACAGAGGACCCGGGTTCGATCCCCAGCACCCACATGGCGGCCAAGAACCGTCTGAAACTCCAATTCCAGGAGAACTCCAGTTCCAGGGGAATCCGACACCCTCTTCTGACCTCCACGGCATTGCACGACACGGGTGCACAGACTTGCATGCGGACAGTACATTGATACACATACAGAAATAAATAAATGCTGGGCGCTGTGGCGCATGCCTTTAATCCTAGCACTTGGGAGGCAGAGGCATGCAGATCTCTGTGAGTTCGAGGCCAGCCTGGTCTACAGAGTGAGTTCCAGGACAGAACTACAGGGAGACCCTGTCTCAAAAAGACCAAAAAAAAAAAAAAAATTATGCTCCCTCACCTACAAAGGGTGGGAGAGAAATATGACTTCACCTGGCTGAGGTTCATCAGAGGTGAAATGATCTTTTAGAGTTTTTTTCACCAGATCATAGGACAGGGAACATGTATATCGTGACAGCCACTATTGTAGCCCCTGTGTCTGGCACAAAGCTGTCACCTGGCAAAACACTTGCAGAATATAAGAATAACTGTGAAAGGTGGAGAAAAGTCTGAATTCTATCCAGTGCCGCTCTTGAAGAGGATACAGAGCTAGGTGTATGCTGATAGCCCCAGTACTTGCAAGGTGGATAAGGCAGTATTGAAAGTTCAAGGGCAGCTTGGGCTACAGTGTGGACCTGCCTGAAAAAAATTTTTTTTTAAATAAATAGTAAGCCAGAACTGTATACAACTCATTTGGAAAGAGGTTCTGTCAAGAATAGCTAAAATGGTGATCTGTTAGATGCTGTACAAGGATCCTGGCCCATCCTATGGATGGATTTGCCAAGAATTCACTACTTGGCTAGGTGAGGTTGAGGCAGTATCATGTTGAGAGTCTGAAAAATGTAGCTTTGCCACAGAAATTTTTTTACCATGTCTGAACATGAACGTGGCATGCATTTTTTTAGTTCACTGGAGATCTGATTGATAGATAACCCTGTCACATGCTTCAGAGTTTCTTGAATTTAAACCTTAATTCACTGGGCAAGGCACCATCCTAATTTGGACCTACAAGTCTCTAGTACACTGAACCAATGCCAACATCCTGTATGGCATATCAACTGTAATATCATTTGTTCAGAATTATTTCTCAGCTGGTCCATAAGGCTGCATTAGGAACTGGTGTCTCGTCTAATCTCATCCTACAACTGACAGATACAGGGGTGAGTACTTGGTCCTAAGTTGGATCCAACTGTCTAAGTTCAGGAGAGCTGACGGCCTCACTGTCCTCTGTGCTAGAAGGACCACTCTTAAGACTTTGAGTTCAGTTCTGAGAGATACACTCCAAAAAGGCTAATATTAAATTTGGGAGGGGGGGTCAGAAAAAAGTACTAACTCTGAGAAACTCTCTCTTCCTGTGCAAACGAGGACAAGACATTGTTTCCCTTTCACTGCTGTTTTTCCTGAGACTCTGCCTGCCTCGCATAGGACCTAGCACGCGAGAAATGCACAGGAAAACTTATGGGATGAATGTTCTAGAACGGAAGCGCTCAGAACACATTTAAGTGAGGAGTATTGGCTGGAGTGAGATAGAGAGGAAGATGTGGACAGTGAAGAAATACAGGCTCCCCAGTGGGAAGATGCTCGCAGGTGCTGATGACGTGGAGAATGCCCTGTGTTCTCTTTTGGTTCTCTGGCCTCTAGGGTATTGCTGATATGATTTCTGTATCCACCTTTAAGGACCCTATTTCTTCACATCCCAGTCCCTCTGGGGGACTGACAACACCCAGAGTGCCAAGACCATTCGTAGCCTACGTGCACTTAGTTGTGCATGACCCAAGGATCTAAGATGCTGGATAGTCATGGTCATCAGAGATCAACTCAGTGGCCCTGAGTTTATTATCTCTCATCGATGTGAGTTGTGGATGCAGATTGTCACAGGATTATGTGGAGCAGGAAGCAAGCTTTAATAAAATCATATGGTAAAGTGAGAGATTGAAGAACAGTGAGCGACAGACGAAAGACACTCCTGAGCGTGGGAGAGGATTCCAAGACAGGAAAGAGCAGTAGAAATCCTTTGTCTAGGTTTTTTTTTTATAGGACCATAATAGAAACTGGACAGAGGCTGAGGTAATCTCTTTTGAGATTGGTTAATTCTCTGATCTATCATGATCTGAGCCAATGAAGGACCCATACATTCTATCCATGTCCCCCTGGTCCAACCAGAGAGACTGTTCATGAGCCGCCCACCCACTTAGGGGTGCTTGAGGCCCCTCTACATCCATCTCTGACTCTGGCTTTGTTAGTTATTGACCTTGACTGTCTGCTAGCTGGTAGTTATCTGAGCAGTGCGACTACCATCTGACCTTGCTGGTGTCTCAAGTGCTGCTAATTATACTAGGCTCTCTTTGTTTTCACATTTACAAGATCAATCTGTAGCTAGCTCTACCATGGCAAGAGTTAACTCTCTTTCCCAGTTGCTAAGATGTAGTGGCAGTGTTTCTTGGTTTGTCTATGAGGTGGCGCTCTGAGTAGGCAGAGGCTTCCTGAGAGCTATCTCTGGATTAGAAGCAAGGATAAAAGAAAGCACAATGGTGCCTTATATTTGTCCCTCAAGGACTTTGGGTTGTGGGGCAAATGGTCTGCTCTCACTGGCTCAGAGCCCTGTCCCTTCTCTTATCTGTCTAGCTTGGTGATCTCATACCCAGCTACGAGCCTCCATCCATCTTCCTCAGTCGCAGGCCTTTCTGTGTTAACCCACCATCTTCCTTTTAATCCCAGCCTCTGTTCTCACCGTAATGTATGTGAGCACTTTTGAGTTTTCACCTTGGACCTTTTCCCATCACACTACAGAGTGCTAGCTCCTCATCCACCACAAGGGATGCATTCCTCCGCACTGCTCACACTGCGGTTCTTAGTGCCTGGCCTCTCTGCTCAGCTAGAGCTCTTGAAGGACGGGGATGAATTCTTTATCATAAGCACATCTCTAGACTCTGGAACCTGAGAGATGATAACATTCCTGGCTGAGGCTGAATGACATGGGAGGTACTAGAAAGGAGGGACGAGGACCGGACTTCTGGTTCTCCGGGCTCTACTGCATTTCTTCTGTCCTTAGGGATTCTCCCATCATTTATAGTTTGTTTTTATTGTTCTTTCTCTTGGACTCATAGTCAGTTTACAGTCTTGTTGGGAGTGATCCAGTCTCCCTGGGGGAATGGAGTGTCTGCTGTGACTCAGTGCCTGTTCTCCTGAGTGCCTAGGCTCATGAGGACCCTAGAGCAGCCCCCAGGGTACCATGGAGGGTGTCTTCTCACCATGTCTTAAGCCTCTCTTTTTCATCACTTTCTAGTATCTGGCCCCTCTGCACCTTGGCTTGTGGATACACTGGGACAGTGAGGGGAAAGGGACCATTGATTACTGATTGTTAAAAACATGGGAACTTGCAGACAATCAGTTCATAATCCCTGAAACCACAAAGTCCCTCCTTACTTTTATAGCCCTTTTTGTCAGGCAGGTGAATCTGCTTTCTTCCAGGCTCGGTAGTAGGAGTAGTTTGATGATTTGTCCAGATAGACACAGGTGTGGTCTGGAGATAGAGAGTGGTGGTGCTGGGCTTCTGTTTGACCGGATGGTGAGGGCGTGGCCAACCAAGGTCAGGGCAGGCTACCTGGGCAGGGTTAGGTTGCATTTTAACATTTTATCTATCTTGTTTTCTATCAGAGTTTTGCTGTGTGACTCTAGATCTTGGAGAAGTCACAATCATTCTTTTCCCTTTTCCCCTTCTCTACTTTCTGGAGCTCCAATCTCTAGGATTCTGACTGCACATTGTGTTGGATTTTCCTGATTTCTCTTCTGTGTCCCATTCTTTTTTTTTTTTTTTTTGAGACAGGGTCTCCCTTTAGTCCCAGTTGGCTTGGAGCTCGCTATGAAGACCAGGCTGGCCTTAAACTCACAGAGATCTGCCTGCCTCTGCCTGTGGCTCCCCAGTGCTGGGATTAAAGGCCTGCACCACCACACCCAGCTGTATTTCCCATTCTTTATTTCTTCATAATTCATTCTGATTTTTTTGTGTGTGACCTGTTTCCTTTTGGTAAAATTTCCCTTCCTTAATCACTGCATAAGCTCATCATTAAATTTTTAATTTGGGTTATTATATACTTCGGACATAGAACTTCCTTTTAAAGTTGAAAAAATATTTTCTTGGTTCTTTCTTGAAATTAAAATCTCATCTTTCTTTTAGTGGATGATAAAGAGACACTCATCTTCCGCTTTGTGTAATTGGTAAGTGTGTTCTTCACTGCACCAAACTTGCTGTGTTGAAATTCTTGACATATAACAGGTCGATATAAATCTAATATTTTACTTAATGTTGTTAGTTTCTGCTTATCACTATAAAATTTCCAGATCCTTTGCATTTTATGAGGAGGTCAAGGGTCAAGGGAAAGGATTTTTTAACAATTATTTTTATTTTATTTTTAAATTTTTTTTATGTGTATAAATGTACTGTCTGCATGTAGGTTGGGGCACCTGTGTCATGCAATGCTGTGGAGGTCAGAAGAGGGTGTCAGATTCCCCTGGAACTGGAGTTAAAGACGGTTCTCAGCTGCCATGTGGGTGCTGGGAATCGAACCCGGGTCCCCTGCAAGAGCAGTCAGTGCTCTTAACCGCTGAGCCATCTCTCCAGCCCCAAGGGGAAAGGATTTTTAACTCAAATAATCATTGACTTTCTTGTGACACAGGTTTCACGTGTGTGTGTGCTCACGCGTGCGTGAATATGAGTTTCCAGGAGCACATAGAGACCAGGAGTTAATCTTGGGTGTCTTCTGAATCTAGCTCACCCATCCAGCTAGGTGGGATGGTCCACAAACCCCAGGGGTCTTCCTATCTAGGCCTTCCCAGCACTGGGACTACAGACACAGGCTGGCGTGCTGCACGCTGGGGATTGTATTAGGATCTTTATGCTCTCACGCTTACACAGCAAGCACTCTACTGACTGAGCTATCTCCCCAGACCAACACAAGATTTATCATGCCTGAAGGGTGCTGAGAAATTAGTTTAGCATGAAATTCAGGCATGCATGGCTTCTCTGCAGTGGTAAACTGCATTGTAAATTCAACAAATAAGAGAAGGGCCCAGCCATCAATGAGCTTATCATCTAAACTGAGAGACAAAGAGAACCCAGGGGAATGGTTGGTAGGGCTTATGAAAACATGCGGTCTGGGGCTAACGATGAAGAAAAAGCTCTGAGTATACGTCACCTTCTAGAGAGAGACAATGAAGGATGAAAGTTCTGAAAAGCCTCACGTGCCATATCGCTGGGCCTTGGAATGGTCTTGTAGTCAGTTACCTTTTTAAAACCTTAATTCAGTTATACATCCACTTAAAAAGCTACTTTTACATGTGAACTTGTGGCGATGATGGTATCAGGCACAGGACTAATGTCAACACAGACCTTTCACAGAGTGGAGCAAGAGAAATAGGTGGTGGGTGGGCCCTGGACTGAAAATTACTAGAGGCTTATTACTGCTGGGCGAGGGAGAGAAGGCCCCTACTTAAAGTTTCTAGATCTGCTGACTAGACTCCAGGGGATGAATTTTCACAGAGGGATATCTGGGTTCAAAAGCTTGAATGGATGGGACTTAACATGGATGGTGTAATGTATTAGTTCTGATGGAGAGTTGAGGGAATGGGGGGGGCACGTAAACTTGAATGACAGCCATTGTATGAAATACATAAATGCACAATAAAAAATTAATGCTGGGTGTGGTGGTGCACGCCTTTAATCCTAACACTTGGGAGGCAGAGGCAGGCAGATCTCTGTGAGTTCAAGGCCAGCCTGGTCTACAGAGAGAGCACCAGGCCAGCTGGGACTAAAGGGATACCCTGTTTCAAAAATACCAAAAAAATTAATAATAAAACAAACAAATGAACAAACAAAAAACTACTTTTTAAAGGCCTGTGGAGTCTAATTTCTGTTTTCCAAATAACCTACCTGGCATCAAGAAAACTGAGTTTCCGCCTCCCAGCAGCTCTCAACTGCCAATACTTCCTCAGCTATGGCTGGGGCTTCATGGCCAGCTCCTTCCTCACCATGCTGGAATTTTGTCTGCCTTGGGCCTGTGCAGGTCCTGTGGATGCCCTCTCAAGTGATATGGGTTCATATATGCAACTGTCTTATTGTGTCTGGTCATCCACCACCTCTTCCTCAATGATCCCTGAGCCTTGGGAAGAGAAGGTGTGGACAGGGTTCCATTTAGAGTTAAATACTCTGTAGTCTCTTATTCTCTGCAAAATGACCAGTTTTGAGTTTCTGTGTTGCAGTCTGCTGCAAGAAGCTTCTCCGGTGAGGGTTGAGAGATCCACTAAGCTATAGGTATAATAAGAAGTCATTAAGAGTAGGTTTAACACTATGTCTATTTAGCAGAATTATAGTAATAGATTCACCCCATGGCCTGTGACCAGCCTAATGATGAAGAAAAAGCTCTGAGTATACGTCACCTTCTAGAGAGAGACAATGAAGGATGAAAGTTCTGAAAGGCCTCATGTGCCATATCGCTGGGCCTCAGAATGGTCTTGTAGTCAGTTACCCTTTTAAAACCTTAATTCAGTTATACAGCCACTTAAAAAGCTACTTTTACATGTGAACTTGTGGCAATGATGGTTTTTTGATCCCCATTACAGTGGCAGGTAGGGGTTCCATGCTGGGAAGTGGGACTTAAATCCAATCACAAAAAGGGTGGGTCTGAAAAGAGATGAGAGAGAGGGGGGTCCGAATATGATCAAAATACATTGTATGAAATTATCAAAGAATCAATAAAATATTTTTAAACCCACTTGTGTGAGTGTGTGTGTGTGTGTGTGTGTGTGTGTGTGTGTGTGCATGTGTGCTGATAGTTGAACCCAGGGCCTTCCAATGTGTGCTCCACCACTGATCTCAATCTGTAGCCAACAAGCATGTTGGGATATTGTCACACCTCTATTGGAGAGCCAGGTGGCTGAACCTCTGCACTCCTGGACTTTATATCCCAACATTTCAGATTCTGAACCTGAGTGGGGAGGGGAGGGAGTCCAGCTGGGATGGTGGTGTGTGTGTGTGTGTGTGTGTGTGTGTGTGTGTGTGTGTGGTTGTTGGAGGTGAGGATCGTTGAGCAGAAGCCTGGGAGGACTGAGATTGGACTTGGGACCTGATTATGATCTCCTGCCTGATTTCTCAAGCCTTTAGCCCTTTTGGGGAGTAGGGTTAGGATCCTGGAAGGGTTCCTCTGGGTGAGGGAGGCTAGGCGTTAAACTTAGCTAGGCACCGGCTCTACCACTGAGCTACACTTCTAGCCTCCTGGGATGGAACTTGGAGATTTTGTCTGCCGGGGACTCAGTACTAAATAATGGCTCTCACCTTAACTTTCTTGGTTGAGTGTAGGGGTCAAGGTGGATCAGAAGCCTACCCCATGTTCTCTCTCTGACCCAAGCCAGATCGTGATCTTGAGATCAGCAACCACACCTTTCATCTTCAAATCCTTGTTGCCCGGCACATCATAGTGATTGGTGTATATTTATTGTGAAAAGATGTTGCCCCAAGGATTATCTGGCTGAGGCCCTATATTTAAGGACTATTTTATGTCCATTTACAGATGAGGCCTAAAGAGGGTCACTAACTTGCGCATGGTCCTGGAGATTGCTCAGTTCTTACCTCTCCTATAACACTCTTCATTGTACTTCCCATCCATGGTTGCATTGATCTCTTCCTGTATTTGTATAGTGTTTAGTCTGAATAAATAATTTTATCGTTTCAACAGTAATATTAATACACATTTAGAAATCATTTTTATGCCTTCCAAGCACTGTGCCAAGTGTTTTTAAATACTTCTAGCAGCTTCATCTTCACAACATTCCTTTGAGGGATGCCTTCATTATTCCCATGTGGTAAGAGAGGAATATGGCCTCATAGAGGATAACTAATGGGTCCAAGATAGCACAGCTTGTAAATAGCAGAGCCAGGATTTGAACTCTAGATGTCCTGACTTGGAAACTGTGCCCATGAGAATCATGTTGCATTGTTTCTGTTGCACTGTGTTAGATTCAGCTTGTCTGTGTGGTCCTCTGTGTGTCCCCAGCAGCCTGGTATAATGTCTCATACATGGCTGATATATCATTAAAATGAAGCTTTCTTGCCCTGAAATTTCACCAATGGTATTGTCAGGCTGAAGGTGGCCACTAGATGGTGCTACATGCCAGCGAGTGGACAGTGATGACTGTTCAGCCCTTAGCTGTTTACAGTGGGCCTGGAGGCAGTCCATTCAGAAGCTGGGAGACTCAGGAAGTGGAGGAAGAGACTCCATAACCTCTAGAGAGGAGAACCAGGAAGAGAACTTCATGCTTTCACGGGTGCCTGCTGCTGCTTCCCAGAAATCCTGGCAGTCAGAAAAATGGAATGGCCCATTGATAGAGGGCTTAAAAGAGGGGGTCTGCAGACCATAGCTTGGTGTAGAAATAAGACAGGGCCAGTCCACAGAAAAGCAACCCGTCTGGCTCTTGGTGGACAGGCTGTGCCTGTCCTCTGCCCAGGACCACAGCATGCAAATGATCAGCAATATGCAGATTGCAGGCCCATTAATCCCCAGTGGGCCTCCCTCCACTGATGAGTTTCTAGTGTGTGTGTGGTGGTGGGGGGATCGTGCACTGGCTGACCCCAGATCTCGCCATCTGTCCCCTGCTACCCAGATGTCTTCTTGTTCCCTGCCTCTTCCCACACATATTCCTATCTGGTCTGGCCAAGCCCTGGTGGAGAAACAAAGGCAGTATTATGTGTAGGGTCGGGTCGGCCCATGCCTGTAGGGCTCAGACCTAGACGAGTGGACCAAAGGCAGTATTATGTGTAGGGTCGGGATGGCCCATGCCTGTAGGGCTCAGACCTAGATAGTGCACCAAAGGCAGTATTATGTGTAGGGTCGGGATGGCCCATGCCTATAGGGCTCAGACCTAGACAAGTGCACCAGCTAAGTTTCCTGGAGAAGGAGGAGAAGGAGGAGGAGGAAGAGGAGGAGGAGAAGGAGGAGGAGGAGGAGGAGGAGAAGGAGGAGGAGGAGGAGGAGGAGGAGGAGGAGGAGGAGGTCCTAGCAGACATGTGGGGGCTGGTGCTGCAGCTTTTCGTGACAGGCCTTTGTACTTGGTGCTAGTTTAAGTTAATAGGTAAAACAGGCTGTCAAGAGACCCTAACATCTCAGCCTTGGGGTCCCTTTTTGTAGGGTGGCCATGTTCGTTGTCTACATCAGGATGATCTAGTGTATGAAAAGGTGTGTTGTTAACCATCACCTTGGCATAGCAGGTCAAACCCTGGGACAGGTATCTCTGGTAAACTAGAACATATGCTTGCCCAGTTTATATGGGCCGTGGGTGGTTTCCTTAGGGCCATTTGACTGGGAAGGCCTCTTCTTTCTGGTTGTTAGGGGAATAAAGTTCAAGGACACGGATATGGGGCCAGAGCACTCGCATTCTGTTCTATTCTGGGATGCATGAGGTTTGGGTGGAAATCCTCCATTGGTCCATTAATCCAGACAACCTAATTCAGCCATCAGTCCATGGTTTGCATAAACCCAGTCAGTCTGCAGGAAATACGGGTTCCAGGCTCTGGAGAGGCACACACTCTTGTCCTCAAGGGAGAGGGGCTCCCTTACACTTGGTACAGTCTCTTGTGCTTGTTGGGTCTCCTTCCTCCCGGATACTACTCTGGCTCTGCTGCTGGGGAGCCCTTGGCTCTGTCTGCATTCCTTCCCACAGACTCCTGGCCTGGAGTACCCTGCACCAAGGGATTTCTAGGAAGCACCGGGATAACTCCCTGTTCTGTCTGTCCGGCCTTTTCTATTCTTCCTCGTCCCACCCTGCCTCTCTCTGCATCCTAACAACCTCATGACAAATTATTCCACTTCTAAGTTAAATTGGCTGCTGCATCAAATAGTGTGGATTATAGGGAGATGAAAATACATAGCTCATTAACTCAAATCCCAGCCTCGGCCTGTCCCCCTCCCCTTTCCATCTCTGGAAACGAGGCCTGGCCAGACTACTTCTGCCTCTTCCTCTGACGACTTCTTGGAGAAGGGAGGAGCTTGAGTTTAGGGACAGAGGTTTGGATGTGGGAGTTGAGGTAGGGACGAAGATGCTGGAGGGTCAGAACTCCGCAGCCGGCGCACTGCCAGGAGTTTGCCGGCAGAGGGCGCAGTGGCGCATCGAGCCCAGTGTGCAGGACTCCTGGGAGGAAGGGGAGGAAGCAGGGCAGCCTAGGCCCTTGGTCTCAGAAGGAAAAGGCATCTAGTCCCAGCGGACCCCTACTGAAGCAGGGAGGGGACAGCCGGCCCAGAAGCAGGGCTTGTTCCCAGAAACTTGGCTGAGCATCAGGTGCTGGCGTGGGTGGCTTGGGGAGTTGGTCTGAATGCAGGATGACCTTGCCTTGTCCTGAGTGAGAGCTTCCGATGTCAGCTAACCTGCAAAGTCTGCCTCTCCACCTTAAGGAGCTGGGGAGGAGGTCAGACAGCCATGTTCAAAGACTTCAGAAAGGAAAACGGGTTCCTTGGAAGAGACTGTCAGTCTCCTCCCATTCAAGGACTCACCTGTGGGCAAAGCTAGAACGGAAGCCTATAGGGACAGGCTTTCATTGAGTCATGAAGAATTCATTGGGCTTTTGTGTTGGCCTGCCTGTGAACTCTGCACAGAGACAACGGCAATCTGGGGGCCTTTGTCTCTCTCCCCACAAGGTAGTGTCAAATGGTGGCCTTGTGTAGGCGGGGACTCCCCCTTCCCCTTGGGAGAGGGGGCAGTCCTGTAACTTGAGGAGGGGGCTCTAATTCAGGTCTAATTAGCTGGAAACTAAATTTTCCGTTTGGACGGCAAGAAACAATTGAGGGTGGGGACCTAAAGTTTGGGGAGGGGTGGAATATGGAGAGAATAGAATGTGCTGGCGTTCAAGGAGTCTCCACCCCAGGTGTGGCACACAGCCAGCCTGGCAGTCCAGAAAGCTATCCCCCAAGATGATTGAAAACTCCACCAGGAAGCCCCCAGCATTATCTAAGCACTTTCCAGTACCCATGTTGCACCCGACACTGTGTGGTACGCATGTGCAGTGCATATATTGCTGGAAATGTCTGCTTTTTATGGAGCTTTAGTCCAGCCAAGGAAACAAAGACGTAGAGATAGATTGCTAGGTGAAGAAGTTCTGTGAGAAGAAACAGGGTGTGTGTGTGTGTGGGGGGGGTTCTTTAGAGATGGTAGAGTCTCTGAGAGGAGGGCTTTGTTGTGGAGTTCATCTGTGGATATTTTTGAGAGGTGTACTGCAGGCAGAGGGCAAATAAAAACAACCTCTTGGGACTGGAGAACTTGCTCAGAGGTCATGAGCACTGGCTGCCTTTGCAGGGGTCTCAAGTTCAGGATTCTACGGCCCTGCTTGGAAATGTGTCTCTGCCTCTTTGTCTCTCTATCTTTTCTCTGCCTCTCTCTTTGTTTCTGTGCCTCTCTCTGTTTCTGTCTCTCTGTCTCTTCCTCTCTCTCTCTGTTTCTCTCTATATATCTCTGTCTCTCTCCATGCTGATGGCCTAGCCCCTTTGTTTAAGCCCTCCTCAGCATTCCCTAGTGGAGACCCCTCTGCCCAGCTATGCCAAAGCCACCCCTGGGTGGAGGGGCCTCAGATAAAATGCATAGAGCCAGCCTGGAAGTCCAGAGGTCCAGCTTCTGCTCTGACTTGCTGAATTTTCCATCCACTTGCTTTCATGTGCCTCAGTTTCCTCACCTGTAAAGTTAACGAGCACTTGGAAAGCCTATGCCAGACCAGGTGAAGTGAGACTTTGCAGGGGCTGGTGGCTGTGCAGAGAGAGGAGGGGACAGAGGAAGGGACAGCAGGAGCAGTGGAAGCCAGAGGTGAAGGGCGCCAGGAGTCTGTGGGAAGGATAGACTGGCTTGATAATGCCTGACTCAGAAAGTGAGGAAGGAACTGGTCAACTGAGACTTGAAGGGCAAGCGAGATTCCACATGGCAGATGGGAGGGGGAGGAGCTGACAGAGAAGAGCAGGTGCACAGGCTTGGAGGTTCAAAAACGACAGTGAGCTAAAAGAAGTCACTTTAATTCGCAGACTTTTAGAACCAGAAGGGACCTCGAAGCTCATCAAATCCAGTGGTTTCTAAACAGATTTTGGTCTTTGTTCAAACCTGTTAAATGAGACTCCAATAGAGAAGTTGGATAACATTAATAGCAAATGTTTATTTATTGAGTGCTGTCTATATGTAGGCAGTTTGCACGTGTTGGTTTGATTAATTTCCCTAACAATCACAATAGGTTACTACTTCTAGCCTCTTCATTTTATAGGAAAATGAGGCCCAGAGGGGTTTAAGAAACTTGCCGGTGGTCACTCAGCAAAGACCCCAGGCAGTCTAGTCCCCAGGCTGGACCACATATTGGTAGTTGGTCTGTAGCTACACTAAGTCAGAGAAGGCTTCTTGGAGGGGAATGCACATTTCCTGTCATCAACCACTCCTTTAGCTTTGGAGTGTTTTTATCCATAAGCTTCAGCCTTCAGCATCAGTTTGGTGGGGCTGAGCCCCACCCTCCCATGGAGGGCTTGCCTCTGTCCTGGGTGGGCAGAGTGCACATACCTCTGTCCTGGGTGGGCAGAGTGCACATACCTCTGTCCTGGGTGGGCAGAGTGCACATACCTCTGTCCTGGGTAAGCAGAGTGCACATACCTCTGTCTGCTTCTCACTGGCCCCTTTGGATGTGGCTTTGCAACTGTTTGCCACCCAAATGGTGCATTCTGTGCCCAGGTTGGTGTCAAGCGATTTCTGGGTGTTTAACCACCAAGTATTTCTCTGGCAGGCACGAAGCACTGCGCATACCACAATGAGCCTGTGGTGTGTACGCACTGCTGCACGCAGATACTAATGATCAAGTCATGGGCTATGGTTTGGCCTGAGGGGGTTGACACACGCACTGGGCCCAACTTATCCTGAAAACTGGGTGGCCCAACAGGGCTTTGGGCAGAGATGGAGGAGTCTTTTGAGTGACTCTGAGTATTGCTGAAACCCACTTGAAGCACAGCAGACTTGTTCATTTCAGGCCAGGTCAAGAGCTATCCTGTCCATCCGGGTACTCTGATACTTCCGGGGGCTGGGCTCAGGGAAGTTGTACATACTCTCCTCCCAGAGAAAAGTCTATCTCCCATGCATAGCCTTCTGGCCTGGCTTCCTGCGTTTGAGGCAGGCTCCTTTTCCTTGGGCTTTCTTGCTTTCACCCCATTCCCGAACAATCCCAGGAGGACACTATCCCGAATCCGGGGAGTCTGTAGAAGTCCATTTATTGCACCACAATTTAGTACTTGCCTCTAGACTTTGAGTTTGATGTGGTTCGTTTTAGCAGTCCCGCCGGAGCGCCGCGGCAAAAGGCGAGGGAAATTCTAGAATCCAGCACGCTCATTCTCGGGTAGGCAAGGTGTTCGCCAGTCCTTGGGTCGGTGCGACAGCGTGGACCCCAGGGGGCGCCCGAGCGTCGGGCTTCGCGCCGGGCTCCTAGCGGCCAGGCGGGCAGGCGCGCGGAGGCCGCCAGGGGGCAGCAGAGCGCGGGGTGCGGTGCGGTGCGGTGAGCGGTGCGCCGGGCTGGGCGCGGCAGCTGCGTTCCCGGCTCCGAGCGCCGTTCTCTGTTAGGAGGGTAATTTAGAGCAATTACACCGATTATTATTGCTTTTCTAATTAGTGCTTTTCCTACAGAATTAGCCGAGTGTTTATTAGGAGCTGCTTGTTGCCAGTAGCTTAACTGCTTCACTGCCAGGCGCGGGCGCCGGGAGGGGCCGCCGCGTGGGGCTGCTTGGTTATGTGGTTTCGCATAAAAGCACGGATTAAATATTCATTCTGCTTTGTTACATATAGCATTAAATTTTTATCAGCTGTATGTTTTCCTTGAAGTTTGCCCCGCGTGTTAACAGGCAGGCGGGCTGCAGAAGAACTTGTGCCCTGGTGGAAGGAAGGGCAGACTGGGGGTGTCCCTGGGAGTTGGGGCCGAAGGGTCCCCCTCGCATCTGTAACACTTTTAGACTATCCCCTGAGCTTGTATCCGAACCCTGAACGTGACAGAAGAGGAATTATTCATGCCATCGAATGGATGAGAAAGACTGAAGCCTAGCAGGCAGGGCAGGGGGCCTTGGTGACATTTTGGGACTAACACTGACCAGACAGGATCTTCTCCATCC
The DNA here is from genome assembly GCA_009823505.1 of Rhizomys pruinosus. Classification (NCBI taxonomy): domain Eukaryota; kingdom Metazoa; phylum Chordata; class Mammalia; order Rodentia; family Spalacidae; genus Rhizomys; species Rhizomys pruinosus. The sequence goes on along the minus strand of VZQC01001095.1, from coordinate 4,911,568 downwards.
ATTTTTGTGAGATGCCAAACTCCTGGCAACAGGGGCGGTTTGCGGGGTAGGGGGGACACCCCTGCCATGCCCCACCCCGGCTTCCCCTCCCACGAGACCGGCTTTCAAACTTTTACCAGTTCACTCCCTGCCAGGGGATCAGATACCCAGACCATACTCCTGGGCCCAGTCACTTCCAGTTTGGCAGAACCTTCTGGAACCATTGACCCTTTGAATTAGCTACACGTGGGCCGGAAAGCCCAGGGGGAGAGATTGTGGGTCTATTTAGGGCATTTGGTTTCATTTGAGGTTGTTGCTGTTTTCTTTGCCTGGAGGACTGGGGACTGGTTCTGGGAACCCTAGCGAAAAAAACCGAACCCACAAATCCACCAGAACAAACCCGGGGGTGCAGTTTGGGCTGCAGACATGGACTCCCTGTTGGAAGGTATCTTGGAAAACCACTCCCCCAGTGCGTCCAGGTGTTTGTTTACAGCTCATTAACCACTTGATAGAAAGGTTGGTGGGGGCGGCGGGGAAGTATTGACAGAAAATCAATCAGAAATGAAGATTAATGATCTCCAAAGCATCCTGTGGGTCAATAGGGAAATGTGATTTGAGTTCAAAACCTGGGGTGTCGTAAGCTAAGACTTCATTACCCATTTGTCACTGCACAGATGGAGGCTGGGATGGAGGCAGGCATGCTGGAAGATGAGGTTACATCCAGATGAAGCTTGGAGAGATTCAAGATGGGGCCTGGCTTGGAGCTGTCCGGGGTGCCTCCCGGCGGAGGCCAGGTGGAGAACTGAAGAATTAGTGTAGGCTCATCTCACTATCCTTGTGGAGCGGGTCATTCCCACCTCCAGGACAGGGTCCAGTGCGGGGGTGGGGGGCTGCTTCCCACTCGTATTCATCTGGATGGGACCAGGATTCTCTTGTGGGGGTGGGGAAGCAGGCAGGTTTGTAAATAGGCAGGTGGGAGCCAGAGGTTACAGAATAAGGTTGGAAGGGGTCTCAGAGCCAGACCTAGAAACGAAGCTTACAGGGCCACAGTAGGTGGTTGTGGTGTGCGCGTGCGCGCGCGGGTGGGGTGTGTGTGTGGGGGGGGGTGGACTCTGCCATGCCCATTCTGCTTGAAGCTCTGCCTCCCACCCCACCTCCCTTCCCTGCCAGGCCCCCCAGGGCAATGTGTCCCTGGTGTCTCAGCCTGTGATTTGGGGGCCTGTGAAGGGCTGTGTCCTTTTGGCGAGGCCATGTTTTCCACTGCTAGGGATCTTACATGGCATGTCTCGCTCCCCTCTTGCTGAGGGTTAAGGGGCTTTTTTCCTTTCCCACCCTATTAAGACCCCTGGGGTAAGAAGCCCATTAGGGCCTGAGTACCTGCTTGAAATGCAGAGAGGGGCAAACCAGGGTGAAGCTCTGGGCTTTTCACAAGCTAAACACTTGTGAAGGCCTTGTGTGGGTGGAGTCAACAAGACAGGGAAGCTGTACAGGAGAGATGTGATGGGACTCAAGGTTTACTACCTGGGAGTCACACCTGTCCCTCACCTTTCAAGTGCTTTCTCGCAGGAAGAGCCTGGGCCATTCCTGACCTTTAGACACCTTCTCACCTTATGGACCAGGAACTGAGTGATGGCTCAAGACCCCAAGGGAGAAGAGGTTCTTATGGTTCACACTGGGAGTCACAGGCACTGCTGATATTAGAGGCTCCTGTCCTCTACCTTCTAGAAGTCTGTCCTCCATCAACATGTCTCCAGATACTGTCACATGTCCACTGGAAAAGAATGACTCCTAGTGAGTGGCCACATTGTAATCTTTATCAGTTGTACAAATGAACACGTGGAATGCCATGTGACATAGGTACCCTAACTTCAGGCACTGTATTGGAGTGGCCAAGCACTTGGATTCTGGAGTCAGCCCTATCCAGCCTCACGTTGGACCTCCTCTCCTGACTAGCTCCCCTGTGATCAGAGGCCAGAGACCTTTGTTTGCCTCCATTTGCCGGCCTGTGGAATGGAGACATTAATGCTGCATTCCTTACAGATTGCCTGGTTCTCCACAGGACTCAGTTAATAGTGGTGACAGATTCAAAATGCAGCTTGGGACTCTTCTGCTGATTAGAACTAAGCAAGAATTCAGAAACAAAGAGAAAGTGTTGACAAAGTATTTGTACTCAAAGTATTAGATGAGAGGGCAGATGGGGTTGGATTAACAAAGGAAATAAGAGTGAGCCTGATGCCAGCAGGGGCCAGGGTGGAGGTGGCTGGTGCTGAGACAAGGGCTCGTGGGGTACAAGCTGGAATGAGCAAGCAGTCCCCACTCTTGCCTTTCCTGTGGGCTCGTGGTGTGCATAGGGGTAGATGCCTAAGGTACATTCGGCGTTAGGCATAGGTAAATTCTTGAAGGCTGAGGCTCAGTCATTCTGAGACAGTGGAACCGTGGCCACATGTGCCTGCTGCTCCCCACAGAGGACGGCTAAAGTAGTACGTCCCGGGGTACCTGCAACCTCCAAGGGCTTGAGAGGTGACCTCATGCACAGAAGTGCCCTGACTAACAAATGAAGGAACTGACTGTGGGGGAGGAGGAGGCAGCAGCTAATCTGACTTGGGAGAAGTGTGCCCTAAACCTCATTGTGGTGCCACAGGGGCAGGGGCAGTGGGAGCCTTTAAGAGGAGGGTCTTGTGGGAGATAGTAGGTCTTTGGGGCCTACCCTCAATGGAGAGTGTGGAATCCAATAGCCAGTCTCCTCTCTCTCTCTCTCTCTCTCTCTCTCTCTCTCTCTCTCTCTCCCCCCAGCCACGAGGTGAGCAAGCACTTGACTCTTCCATATGCTCCCTGCCACACTGTTTTTTCCCAGAAGGCCAAAGCAGTGGGTCAGCTGATCCTGTACTGAAATATTTAAAACTTTGAGCCCCAAAACAACCTTAATAAGTTGATTATCTCAGGTATTTGTTATAATAACAGAAAACTGACAAAATAAGCACAATTAATATACTATAAAAAGATAGGGATACCTTGGATCTATATACTAAGAATCAATGAGAGATCACTGTACAAAATAAAATAAAAATAAAAATAAAATAAAATAAAATAAAATAAAATAAAAATGACTGGGGCTGGAGAGATGGCCTAGTGGTTGGGAGTGCCGACTTCTCTTGCACAGGACCCGGGTTCGATCCCCAGCACCCACATGGTGGCTGAGAACCGTCTGTAATTCCAGTTCCAGGAGAACTCCAGTTCCAGGGGAATCCGACACCCTCTTCTGACCTCTGCGGTATTGCATGACACGGGTGCACAGACCTACATGCAGACAGTACATTCATACACATACAAAAAAAAAAACGACCTCTTGGGGCTGGAGAAATTGCTCAGGGGTTATGAGCATTGGCTGCTTTTGCAGGGGTCTCTTCAGTTCCCAGTATCCATGTAGCAATGGTTAATTACTACCTGTAACTCCAGTTCCAGGGAGTCCAGCCCTCTTCTGGCTTCCGTGGGCATGGCACACACGGATGCAGTAATATACATGTAGGCTGAAACACTCGGACACATAAAATAAAAATAAATAAACCCACCGAAAAGCGATGTGTTGAAATGCAAAGTGAGGGTATTAATGAGAGCTTCTCCAAGTTACAATGTAGAAGATAAGGAGAGAGCATGAAAGAAAAGCCAGCCTTCACAGAGGACACCTCCACAGGGAGTGCAGAGTGGGAACATGGAAATGATGGAGGAGAATTCATAGTGGAGAATTTTCTAGAACCAGCAAAAGATATACTAGTCTTCAGATTTAAAGGACCTGTGCATGGCCAGAAAAAAAATGTAAACACATGTGAGATTCTAGAACACCAGCGGTATAAGAAAAATGAAAGAGAGAGAATGAGAGAGAGAACTTTTGTAGCATATTTACCAAAGTGATGGGTGGGGCTTATTATGAAGTAACAGGTGCAACAGAATAGAATGATCCCGGCTGTGGAGGCGGGAGTCAAGGCACGAGTGGCACATCCGAGGCTCCAATGAGGTCTGCTGCAGGCCCCTTCCACCTCTCACAGCTCCTTAGCTCCTTCCTCGGCTTGCAGCTGCAGGGCCCTGTCTTTGTCTCTGTTCTCATGGGGCTTTCTCTATGGTATCTTCTGTCCTTTCCCTACAGGGACACAGGACGTAGGTCTTGCCCTGAAGGAGTCTGTCTCCACACCCTCTCTTGTTTACCTCTCCACACCCTCTTTCCAAGTGAAGTCACTGTCACAGGTGCTGAGCGAGGACTTAGATTTTTATATTTTTTTGGGGGGGTCTTCAGTCAGCCCACTTGCTGTAAGAACAAGGATTGGATTGATAACATTCTCATTGGTGAAATTAGATACAAGAAAATAACAGAGCAGTGTTTTCAAAGCTCGGAGAGGAAATGGCTTTGAACATAAATTATCATTCAAGTGTGAGGGTAAAATGAAGCCATAGCAGACAGATAAGGCCTCAGAACATTTACCAGCCTTCCAATTCCTCTTTGGAAGAATTATTGTATTTGTCTATTTTATCCCCCCTCCTCTGCTACCAACAAAGAAAAAGTAACCCCGAGTTGCCTGACATTGATATAAAAATACAATTGCTTTGTTTTGTTTAGCAAGTGGTTAAATTATTTAGATGACATGTATTACTAAGCATGTATGGGAAGAGTAAGCACAACTGAAATTCACAATCCCCAAAGCAACCATCTCTACTATCCCCATTCTCCGTCAGCTGCTTGCTTTTATATTTGGAAATTTGGAAGTTTCTGGAATAAATAAGAATAAATAAGCCCTAACATCTTTTGATTTCTTAGGTTTTTAAATTATTTATTTATTTATTTATTTATTTATTTATTTATTTTCCTGGACAGGGTCTCCCTAGTCCCAGCCTGCCTGGAAGTCACTGTGTGGATCAGGCTGATCTCAATCTCACAGAGATCTGCCTGCCTCTGTTTCTGGAGGGCTGGGATTAAAAGTGTGCACTACCACACTTGGCAGGTCTCTTCATTTTAAAAGCTATCAATTAACTTTCAGTGTGGAGAGTTATATTTTTGCTCTCATATATGCCCTTTTGTAAACTTTCTTTCCTTTATCTTCTTAGAGAGCCGTCCTAGAGCTTCAGATAAAGTGACCTCTGGGTGATACAAGTATGACCCTGTGCATGCTAGTCACAGGAAACTACATTTATTTTCCTTCTGATTGGTCCTTGCTTTCACCTTTATTTGTTGAGTTTAAAATCATGCTTGTGAATCTATTCTCCAGTTCTCCCACAGACCTGAGTGAATCTTCTCAGTATGTCCAAATGTGCTAACTACTATCTAGCCACTAGCATCTTCTAGAAATTTTCCTTCACCCCCTTTGTTTGCGTTAGATTCCTGGATCCTGTGCTTTTCTTTTTTTTTTTTTAATTAAAAATTATTTATCAGTTGGGTGTGGTGGCACATGCCTTTCCTCTGAGAACTCAGGAGGCAGAGGCAGATGGATTGCTCTAAGATCGAGGTCAACCTGGCCATCTGGGGCTACAGGGATACCCTAACTCAAAAAGGCAAAAAAAATCATTTTGCGTGTTTTGCCTGCTTATATATAAGTGCACCACATGCATGCAATGTGCTGAAGGGACCAGAAGTGAGAGTCAGAGCCCCTGGAACTGGAGTTTACAGATGGTTGTTAGCTGCCATGTGGGTACTGGGAAGTGAACTTGGGCCCTCTGCAAAAGCAGCCAGTGCTTTTAAGTGCTGAGCCATCTCTCCAGCCCCTATGTCTTTTTCTCTCTTGGTTTATATCCTCACTGTGCTAAGCTCTGGAGTGTCCTGTGAAAGACTTTCCCATAGACCCCTGAAAATGTTTCTTTGTTGTCTTTTAGCTTCCAGTTTTGCTGCAGATACTTTGATTTTGCATCATCTGAAATCATCCTTTATTTTTAATGTGACATTTTCCTGCCCTCTTGGAAGATTTTAGGACCTTCTATTGATTTCCATTTGTAAATTTCACCATGATGCATCCGAATGAATGCATACAGCTATCTAGGCAAAAAGCTTAATTTCTTAGCCTCTCTTGCAGCTAAAATAGGCTATGAGTATAAATAGAATTATTATATCCTAGGTAGTCTCTCTAAAAGGGTGATCTTATTTTTCTTCTTTTTTCCTGTTTCCTTAATATCCGGAGTCCCAGCACTCATTCAAACAATGAGATAACTTTGGGAACAGAAGCCATGTTCTATGAAGCACAAACTGAGAGAGGCGTGAATTCCAGCACCATGCAGTGCTGCTGGGCTTGAGCTCCTTGCTTCTGTGCCTCTATTTATGTGAGAGGAAAATATATTTCCATATGTTATTTCACACTTGACATTTTGATTTCACATTTCTGTGATTTTCTTATGTGTATGAGTATATTGGTGCAGTGCCCATAGAGGCCAGAAGAGGGCATCAGATCCTCTAGAAATGGAATAATGGATGGTTGTGAGCCACGCTGTGAGTGCTGAAAACTGAACCTGGGTCTTCTGCAAGAGCAACCAGTGCTCTTAACCACTGAGCCATCTTTCTAGATCCAAATTCCTGCACTTTAAAAGTAATATTCTGCAGCTATCTATTAAAGTCAAACTTAATTTAAATGATAATATAGAGAAAATTATGTATTTTCCTTCATGAAATCACCTTAAATATACTTTTAAAGAACTCTCAATACACACATGGTAAATGGTCATAACTTTTCTCCCAAAAGTTATCAGAATACAATGAAGATGAGCCGTATACATTTGAGTATATTACAGGTAACCAGATATCAGAAGATAAACAATTCAGCAAAAAATCAGAAAAACTCATTGTTTATTGTAGAAATATTTAAAAACTAGCCTGGTGTGGTGGCCCACTCCTGTAATCTCAGCCCTGAAGCAGCTAAGGTAGGACAATCCTTGCAAGATGGAGGGCAGGTCAGTCCACCCAAGAGTGCTCAGTAAGACCCTGTCACAAACAAGCAAACAACAAACAAACAAACAAGCAGCAAAGCCCACAAAAAACTCCAAAGGAATTAAAAATTTCAAAACTGAAAAAAAATGGAACAAAAATTTCTGGGAGGTGGTGAGTTGAGGTTACCAGAGACAGAAGGAGTGAGAGGTGGTCTGTTCTTAGATTAACCTGTGGGTGAAAGTAGACACTGATTCTTTGCAGGGTAAACTCAAGAAAAGTGGAAATCCATGGATAACTGGGGAAAAATGGAATCAAATGAACACAATTCAGGCCAAAGCCCAAAAAGCAGAAAAAAATGGGTTAAAAATAAAAGTATGTTAAATAGAATACATATTTAGAGACTTATACAGACACATCACTCTCACTATCATCATCATCATCATCATCATCATCATCACCACCACCATCACCATCATCAACCTTAGTATAACTCTAAACATATCAGCAGTCATAACACTTTTAAATGAGTTACATTCTTCTCAAATTGGATTTAAAAAAAAATCCCGTTTGTGCAGTTTTCTAGAAAAATACATATCTAAAACAAATAGGGAAGTTGAAAACCAAAGGAAAAAATAGAAAGATATATGCTAGCAAAGGCTAATAACATAAAGATAGGGATAGCAATATTAATAGCTAATAAAGAGGAATGTTTTATGTTGAGGAAAGAAATTCCCTGTTAAGATGATATATAGCAATCATGGGCCATTATGCACATAACAAAAACTTGAAAACATATAAAGCAAAAATTGATAGCATTGCTGGGAGATACAGACAAATATGTTATTGTAGTCAGAGATTTTAACTTACTTTTCAGCAAGACAGACCAAGAAGGAAACCAAGTGAGGCTATAGTGGACACCCAAGGCATTATTCATGAGGTCGATCAGACACAAATTGTACACTACCTAACAATTCAACAATGTACACAAACTCCTTTTTTTTTTTTTTTTTTTTGGTATTTTTGAGGTAGGGTCTCCCTTTTAGTACCAGCTATCCTGGAGCTCGCTCTGTAGACCAGGCTGGCCTTGAACTCACAGAGATCCACCCACCTGTACCTCCCAAGTGCTGGGATTAAAGGTGCGTGCCACCACGCCCGGCTATACACAAACTCCTTTTAAACACTTACAGAACATAATTGCCCACATACTAGGTCAGAAATAAATCAATTGTTTTGAAAAGTTACCATAGTGAAAGAAAGCCTGTGCACCTGTGATCCAGGTACCATAGTCACCTCAATAAGCACTGGATCCAAGGGTCAGTCAAAGGGAAGTCGCACATCACAGAATAAACCCCAGAGCAACGGTCACACACATGGCATTAGAACTTAAAGTCATTAAATGGAAACCATGCCACAAACAAATAATCTAAGATTTCATCTGAAGAAATCAAAAACCAACAATCCTAAACAGCAGACAATAAACTGAAGGAGTCAATAATGATTAAAAACTCAAGTGAATAGGAAACAAAAAATGAACCTAATTTATGACATCAAACCTTTCTTTCTTTTTTAATTTTATTTATTTATTTTCTATGTGTATGAATGTACTGTCTGCATGTAGGTTTGTGCACCCGTGTCATGCAATGCTGCGGAGGTCAGAAGAGGGTGTTGGATTCCCCTGGAACTGGAGTTCTCCTGGAATTGGAGTTACAGATGGTTCTCAGCCGCCATGTGGGTGTTGGGGATCGAACCTGGGTCCTTTGCAAGAGCAGTCGGTGCTTTTAATCGCTAGACCATCTTTTTGAGACAGAGTCTCCCTTTAGTCCCAGCTGGCCTGGAACTCCCTATGTAGACCAGGCTGGCCTTGAACTCACAGAGATCCGCCTGCCTCTGCCTCCCTAGTGCTAGGATTAAAGGCATGTGCCACCATGCCTGGCTCAAACCTTTCTTTTAAAAAGACCAGCCTGTTGTGGTAGACATGGGTAAGATATGCTGAAGAGGTAGAAACAGAAGCATTAAGAGTTGGCGGCCACCATGGCTACATCTTTTTAAAGCCAGTCATGGTGGCACAGGACTTTAATCCCAGCACTTGGGAGGCAGAGACAGGCAGATCTCTATGAGATCAAGGTCAGCCTGGTCTACACAGTGAGTTCCTGGCCAACTGAGGCTACAGGGACTCCCAATCTCAAAAAATAAAAAACAAGACCCCCCCCCACCAAGAACCCCAGTAAAATGTAAATTTGTCAATATTGATTGAAAAAATAAAGGGTTAACACAAATAACAACAGAAAGAACTAGAAATAGACGAAATGATAGCAGGAAAATGAAAAAATTGGGGCTAGAGAGATGACTCGGTAGTTAAGAGCACTGGATGCTCTTGCAAGAGGATTCAGGTTCAAATCCCAGTACTCACTTGGTGGCTTGCCTCTGCCTCCTGAGTGCTTGGACTAAAGGCACATGCTGCCATGCCTGGCTTTCTTTCTTTCTTTCTTTCTTTCTTTCTTTCTTTCTTTCTTTCTTTCTTTCTTTCTTTCTTTCTTTTTTTCTTCCTTCCTTCCTTTCATTTTTTTTTAATGTGTATGAATGTACTGTCAGCATGTAGGTTGGTGCACCCATGTTGTACAATGTTGCGGAGGTCAGACGAGGGGATCTGATTCCCCTGGAACTGGAGTTAAAGATGGTTCTTAGTTGCCATGTGGGTGCTGGGAATCAAACCAGGGTCCTGTGCAAGAGCAGTCAGTGCTCTTAACCACTGAGCCATCTCTCCAGCCCCTGGCTTTCAAAGATGTAGCCCAGGCTGTCCTCAAACTCACAGTCTCCAAAGCTATGACCAGTACATTTCTGTTGTTGAGAAGAAGCTCAGTCTGTGGCATTGAGTCATTAAAGCAGCCCAATAGATTAAGACAAAGGATCCATCAACGCTAGACTGCTTTGGTCGGAAAGGACAGGGACTCCCTTGGGAACGGTCTTTGTCAAGTTACTTTTGGATTGGATTGGGTCAGAGATCTGCTTCCACCTGCCCTCTCTCACCTCCCTTGTCCTCTCCTCCCCTCCCTCTTCTCCCTTGTTCTACCCACCCTCCTCTCCTTTCTCTTCCCCTTACTTCTCACCGTGATCTGCTGTCATGGAGTCTCGGGCTATCTGTGCAGTGGTCCTGGGCTTGCTACCACTCCCTACCAGGCCATGCGTGGAGGAAGAGATTTCCTGGTTACCTGATGGTCAGCTGGGCCATAAACATGCACTGGACAGTGAAATGTGAGAAGTGATGTGTATCACTTTGGAGCAGATGCTTCAGGAACCTTCCATGTGGCTCTACTACTTCTCTCTTCCTCTGCTCTGAGACTAGCCTGGCCAGCATGCTTGCTACTCTTTCCTCCTTGGTCCTGAAACAAAGTGGGTAGTTCTGTGGTCATGGATATTATTAGTAAGAAGTGCTTCACTGCTTGGGGTTCCTTGTCGCAGCAGCAATCTCAGTCTGGGCTGACTGACAGAGCACCATGCTCTGCACTGGCCCTCTGCTTTTGGCTCTCATATTGGGACTGGACAACATAGGAGCAGGGACTGGGACTTTTGTTTATTCAGCAGCTATTTGTTTAGTGCTTTCTATGGAACAAGCACTGTGCTAGATGCTGGGGATACAGAACTGAACAGACTACCCTTGACCTTCATTTGTCCTGTCTGATGGGCATCCACATAAATGGCAAGGAGAATGTGCCTGAAGGTCAGAAGAAGCCAGTGAGGGGCTTCCACCTCTCCTAGGGATGGCAAGGGTCAGGGTAGGAGACATGCAAACTCGCTTTATTTGTTTATTTAATGTATGTATGTATTCCTAGGGATTGAACTTCTGTAGCCCAGGCAGGCCTTGAACTTGCAACCTTCATTCAGCCGACTAACTAGTGGATATTCCAGGGTTGTTCCATTGTATCCAGCCTGTAAACCATTCTTAGAAAGTTGAAGATGTTGGTCTGTGTTTCTCAATTAATTTGTTAATTTAATAATACCCTTCATTCTAGGAGGTCCTGAATGCAAAGAGGCTTTTCAGGCTGCCCTACAGGCCCCTCCTGCCCCAATAAAGCCAGCACCTGAAATCCCCTGGTGAGTGTCTGACGTCAGAGCACACCTTTCCTGCCCTCCTTGCCCCTTGTGAGCCCTCCCCCTCCCTGGAGCCCAAGGATTACCCTTCCTCCCTCCCTCCCCAGCAAGTGGCTTCTCTGATGGTGTTAGAAGCCAGCTGATGTTTGATGGAAATGTTATTCCAGAACATGAATTTAAGATCTTTAGAAAATCTTCGTGTACCTTTCAGCTCCAACACCTTAGATTGAGGGTATGAGAGAATCGATGTGTAAATGACATTTTGAAGTAAATTACAAACGTTAAGAATGTCTTTATTGGACAGTCGTCCACAAAGGAATTTTATTTCAGATCCTGTGACACATGACAAATGGTTGCTTGAGACAAGAAGTAAATGACATCCCCTGGCCAGTGGATCTGAGGCAGTATCAGCTGGGGGGAAGAAAATGAAATTTGCTTTTAAATGCCATTCACAGACAGTTTTGTTCGTATTAACAACTCAAGTTATTAAAGTTGAGAATGTAAAAGTTTAGACATTAAGCAACTTTGCATGAACCCCGTCCATCCAAGAGGCTCCTTTACCAAACCCAGGCTGTGACAACGTTGGTGTGTCTGGGCAAAGCACAACCCCATTTTTCATGTTTCTTCTTTTTTCCTTTAATCTGTCAGGGGTTTGTAGAATAAACTACATTGCCAGACAGTGAGCAGAACATAAAATCCTCCGAATTACATCCTACTTAGGAGTTTCCAAAAGGTGGCTTTGAAACAAATTCCCGAGGATAAATAGAATAGGCGATCACGTAGCAGATATGTGTACACACATATAGTGAGCAAAGCCTGTCTTCCAGCTACTGAAACAGCCACGGTGGGTAAAGAAATGGAATTTGTAGTCAACAGTCCACTGTTCTGCTGCCTTTTTCCTCCCTCCCAGCCCTTCCTAGCAAAGGATGACTGGCAAGCTAGGTGCTAGGTCCAGGTTAAGTGACCAGTCAGGTGGCAAGAAGCAGCCATGTCAGATGGAGGACAGTATGAAGGCAGGCTGGAAGTAAAGGGGAATGGACTGGAAGGGCCAGAGGGATTTGGCAAACAAGATACAGTTGGGGTGTTATAGAGCTCAGGAGTCAGGGGACATACAGTAGTGGAAGGTCATAGGTTTTCATTTTTTTATGTTTTATTTCAATACAGCTTCGTATGTAGCCCAGATGTTCATCAAACTCACTAAGCATCCAAGGATGACCTTGCACTTCTGGTCCTTCTGCCTCCACCTCCTAAGTGCTGGCTTTGTAGCTCTGTAGATCACAGAGCTTCAAGGGGTGGTGTTGGTGGTGTGGAAATGGTTTTATTCAATACCAGGGACAGTGGTAGGTGATGGCCAAGGTAGACATTAGAGGAAGATAAACAGAGGAGAGAGTTGGAGCCCAGTGTACAACCTGCTTTATGATGATCAATGACAATAGTCACCTCTTTAGATTGAGATGGGGCATGAGCTCACAGAACGAGCAGGCAGTTCCAGCAGCTGCCACACCACAGCAGTAACAGGGAGATGAGAAAATGGACTCATACTATCGAGGGTGAATAGATGCTTTGCAAGTGGGAGTGAGTTCAAGCTCATAAAGGGCTCGTGGTTTGTGAGTTCTGACTATGCGATTGGGATCAGGATGTGTCACGAGGGGTAGGAAGGAAAGTATATGGAGATCCACCCTCCCAGTGCAGGGAGAGTAGAGTGGTCTGATGTGTGAATGGTTTAAAAATGCTTCTTATGACCAGTGAGATGGCTCGGCTAGAAAAAGTGCTTGCTGCAAAAGCCTGAGGAGGATCCTGGATTCCTGGACGGCCTAAGAGGGGAAGGGAGCTGAACGCAGCATCTCCTCGTCACTTCCGCCGCCCGGTTGTGGCTGTGATGTGACCAGCTGCCTCAGCCTCCCGCCACCTTGACTTCTGCACCAGGATAGACTGCACCCTTGAACTGCAAGTGGCAAACTGACCCAAGACTTACTTTACAGAGGGCTTAAATTTCTTTAAAGGAGACAGATGTTAAACACTCACAGGCAGTTGGACTCTGGGCCACACCAGGGGCAATAATAAGGAGAGGAATGACATTGCACTAGGGGGCCTTGATTTTAATTCTGGGTCTGTTTAACCTTGAGGGAATCTTGTGGCTTCCTGAGGCTCAGCAGCCTCATTTGTAGACTGACAGCTTCAACCAAAATAATCGAAAGCATTCATTCCCAGCTCTGACATTTCTGCCTTTTAGAACAACTGTACATGGCGCCTACTTATTTTTAACTTCCTCTCATTCCCCAAACAACTGGAGGCTGTTGTCCTACACTCGTTCCCTCTTGGCACATAATGTCTCCAGTTCTGTCAATGGGGCCATTGGTGCACCTGAGCACCGTCAGTTTTCAGCTAAGCTCTCTCAGGCCTGTTTTTCTCCTTTGTGGGTGCCCGCGGTGTTTCCACTCTGAGGGTCAAGGTTGCATACCTGTTCCACACTGAGGTTTCCTGCCTGGTCTTAGCTCATAACTCCTGAGACGCTAAGACATCCTTGCTCTTTCTTGACCCAAATGTCCTTTTCTTTTTAGGCATGAACTTGTCCTTGGTTCAACTTTTTGGCTCTGGAGCCCTCAGGGCCTTCTTTATTTTGACTATTGCCCCACTCAATGGAAATATTGTGGCCTGGCACACAGCTGCAGGGTGAAGGCCTACTGTGTGCTAAACCACGGGCTGGAAGTGTTGGGGGATGGGAAGGAGGCTGGGCAGAGTTAGTGCTGTTGTGAATCCTGCATGGGAGCTGAGATGGAGGGATATGAGAAACCGAATAAGCCTTTGGGACTAGAGCTACAGGCCCAGCAACCTGACCCACATCTGTGCTAACTTGCTCAGCCAGAAAGCAATACCTGGGGTAGCCATGCACTCTCCCAGTTCAGTTTAGTAAATGTTCATTGATCCCCAATTTGATATCCATGTGAGACATGAGGATTGTGATGAGGGCCTAGAGACTTCCTGTGGCCACAATCACCTCACAGCCTCAGCCGGCTTGTCTGAGTTGTCAGTGGCTGGTGACAAGGAGTTAAGTTCTAGAAAAGGGTCTGGAGGGGGCTGGAGAGATGGCCTAGCGGTTAAGAGTGCCAATTGCTCTTGCAGAGGAACCAGGTTTGTTCCCCAGCACCCACATGGCGGCTGAGAACCGTCTTTGACTCCAGTTCCAGGGGAATCCAACACCCTCTTCTGACCTCCGCGGCATTGCACGACACGGGTGCACAAACCTGCATGCAGACAGTACATTCATACACATGCGAAAATAAATAAATTAAAAAAAAAAAAAGAAAAGGGTCTGGAGGGTCAGGGCGAGCTGAAAAGCCTCATGCCCCCGGGGTCCCAGAGTCTTGGGGAGATCTTTGCGTGAGGCTGTTTGGGCCCCCTCCGCTTCACCTCTGCTGCTGTGGGGTCCTGTCTTGGGGTATGATCCATTCAACCATAATTAATTTTTAAAAATTTTTTATTTTTTAATTATTTTAGAAGTAAATTATTTTAAATTTTTTTAAAATTTTATTTACTTTTTTTATGTGTATGAATGTACTGTCTGCATGCAGGTTTGTGCACCCGTGTCATACAATGTCGCGGAGGTCAGAAGAGGGTGTCGGATTCCCCTGGAACTAGAGTCAAAGACGGTTCTTAGCTGCTATGTGGGTGCTGGGGATCAAACCCGGGTCCTCTGCAAGAGCAGTCGGCACTCTTAACTGCTAGGCCATCTCTCCAGCCCCTAAAATTTTTTTAAAAAACATAAAGGCTATCTCTCCAGCCCCCTTATTTGGACCTTTAATCACAGCATTCCTGAGGCAGAAGCAGGTGGATCTCTGTGAGTTCAAGGCCAGCCTGGTCTACATATTGAGTTCCAGGCCAGCTGGAGCTAAAGGGAGACACTGTCTCAAAAAGACAAAAAAAAAATTATTTGTTATTTTTATTTTATGTGTATGAGAGTATATTGCCCACATGTATATGAGTGCACCTGTATTGTGTAGCGCCCATGGAAGTCAGAAAAGGGTGTCAGATCCCCTGGAACTGGAATCATGGATGGTTGTTAGCTGCCATATAGATGCTGGGAATTGAAATCCAGGTCCTCTGCAAGAACAGCCAGTGGTCTAAACTGTTGAGCCATCTCTCTGGCCCTGTCAGTACGTAATTCTTACTAAACATTTTCCTCTCTCCAGCTTGCTGTTTAATTTGTGTCCTGCTTAGTATACTTATTATACTTATCTTTTGCAATGACAGTCGTCATGGAGTCATTTTATGTCTTTCATTTTGAACATTAAAATATCCTTAAACCTACTTTGTCCCTGTTGTCTCACAGAAGTCACCTCTCTCCTTTCCTCTATTTCCCTCCCCAAAGAAGCCCAATAGCCTGTCTTCTCTAGATGATTCCACAGCCAGGGTAAGTAAGCATGGCTGATGGGAACAGGGGTTGGAGCTTCCCCTGGGGTGTATGTGTGGGTGAGGGGGTTTATGGAAATCACTCAGTCAGTTCTTGGAAGAGACAGGTACAGTGGTGTGTGTGTGTGTGTGTGTGTGTGTGTGTGTGTGTGTATGTATGTGTGTGTGTGTCTGCCTCCTCCGTGCATCCCAGTCCTCCCTGTCTCTTTCCTTCCCTCCCACCGCACACTGCTGTTTGCTTAAACACTATTCTGCTCTGTTGTTTCTTTTAAGGCTTGGGGAATAACTACATTGAAAACTATTCGGCGGTGGCTGAAATCCACGCATTACAGCCTACTTAGGAGTTTCCAAAGGCGGCTTTGAGATGGATAAGCAGGGATAAGTAAGATCTGAAATCTGCCGGGTAATGTTTGTACACAGGCGCAGTGAGCAAAACTGCCCAGGTCCCTTAGCAGTGGGGAGGGCGGAGCACTCTCCCGGCTGGGGCTGCATGGCCCACTGCCCAGCCTGGAGTTAGAGAAGTTCCAGCCTTCCTTCAGGACTCAGGTCTCCTGACCTGGCCTGGCCGTTGTGTGGGTCTGTTGTTTTTTGAGGGGGGAAGCCTATGTCCATGTTAGTGACGATGGCTCCCTGGGGCTCTGGAGAACCTGGGTCTCCTCAGCCAGGGCTTTCTGTAGCATAGGACCTAAAATTAAGGTCTGATGGCATGGATGGCCTTGACACCTGGTGCAGCCAGGAGGCCCTGCCCCCTCCTCCCCTCCAAGGCTCACAGCATGCTCTCTGCTTCTCTCTCTGCTCTATGGATCAGCTATCCTCCTCTTCCAGGCACTGAGGCAGGCTCTGCTGAGTCCCAGTGACCGGGTTTCATCTTGCCACCATCTGTGGGATTGTGCAGGGAGCACAATCGTGTTCTCCCCGGGGAACAGGTAGTCACTCACTCTCTTCCTGTGACAAAGTCAGCTTCCCAGGGCCCTGTGTAGCATCCTTCCCCCCGGGACCTGGACCTCATAAAGTGCCACCAGTCTCATCTGTGCAGTGCCAGGTGTCCTGTGTCAGGCTATCCCTGTAATCCAGGTTGGCAACCCGCCCTTGCCAACAGCACCAAGAAGAAGTAACAAAGCAGCCTCAGAGTGAGCAGGGTGAGGCTCAGTTTCCTACACAAGACTTGTGACCTCAGGCCTGCACCAAGCCCTCCAGAGCTCACTTTCCTCTCTTGCCATTGAGATGACACTTTCTCCTTTCCCTTTGGGAATGTCCAGGAGTGGCGGATAAGGTCAAGGCCACCGGAGCAGCATAGGCATTGGGCTGCTGTGCCTTGTAAAGGTGACAGCATGCTACCGTGGAGGAGCAGGGGGAGCGTGGAGTTCCCTGCCCTGTAAGCACAGCAGCTTTTCCATTGGAAGCAGCAAGAGACATTTTGTTTGTTAGTTTCTCTGTCAAGCCTCCCAGTTTCTCCATTGAGGAGTCGATGATCTGTAAACAACTGCTTCGATGCACAAGGGAGCGCCCCCCGTTTAAAGGCACCTTAGGGAGAGGCCTTTTACAATGAGAATTATTGCCCTGCAATGTCTCTATTTGTGAATTTGGAGTCTTGCTTAGCAAGTTTACTTGAAAACGGAGATGGTGTATCTCGAGCAAAACACTAACGACAGTGTTGAATCTTTCCTAAATCCTGGGCAATGGGACCAGGCCACAGAGGCAGCCAGACAGCTTCGCTCTGTCCACAGGTGTGCTAAGCAAGACTCAGGCTAGCAAGGGTGACATTGGAGACAAGGTACCATGTGCTAGCGAGAGCCCTGGCCTTGGCCTCTTGCTTGAGGGGTGTGGCCGTCCTCTCTGCCTCCACCATCTTTCCGTGTCTTCTGCCCTGTCTTCAGTTCAGCCTCCTTCGCTTCCCTCTGCTCTTTGTTTCTTCCTTCCCCACTGTCTCCCCTCTGCTTCCTCTTCCTGTCCTCCCTGCCCCTCCCTCCCCTTCTGTCTGTCCATCCCTCCATTCTGCCCTCCCTCCCTCTTTCTCTTCCCACTCTCTCTCCTTCCCTCCCTGCTCCTCTCCTCTCCTCCTTTTTTGATACCTCCATTCAACCTCACCTGAATCTTCGCAATCTGTGTCACACAATTAGGAAGACAGATTTGGTGGCCTCCCCTGCTCTGCCCTCCCCCGAGAGCTGCCATATGGAATTGTCTGTGGTCCTGTCCCATTTTGCCCTTCTCCTGTGGCCACTATTTTCACACATGAACCCAGGAATGAACCCTGGGTCCCAGCTTGGGGATGAGGGGAGCTGTGTTGAGGAGAGCAGGCCTCCCATGTCAGCTCAGCCACCCTTGGAAACAAGTCAGCCCTTGTCCAAATGACAAGATGGAAGAGACCAAAGAGGAAAGGCCTGTTCAGTGTGCCCACACGCTGAGCCAGGCTGCACACGGCACTCGCTCGCCATCATGAGCCAGGCTAATTAGAGGGGCCTGCAGTCCCCGTGGTAATTTGCTTAAATGGAAGAAGTTGCTTTTCTCTCTTTTTTCTGTTCTCAGGAATTCCAGTTTTAGGCCCTGTCAGTCTCTAACCACCCTTGGCCTCTGGGGAAGTGTTTGCTATGGAAATATGCAATTAATATTGCAGCGATCATAAT
The DNA here is from genome assembly GCA_009823505.1 of Rhizomys pruinosus. Taxonomy (NCBI): domain Eukaryota; kingdom Metazoa; phylum Chordata; class Mammalia; order Rodentia; family Spalacidae; genus Rhizomys; species Rhizomys pruinosus. The sequence goes on along the minus strand of VZQC01001095.1, from coordinate 4,893,568 downwards.
TGCTAATTATTAAAACAACGCTACCCCCTTTTCCTGGCCTAGTTTCATGTTTAAAACCATTTAAATAACAGGGAGGAAATTTTTTTTAAGAGGAAAAAAGTTAAACACCAGTGCTGAATTTGTGTGCAACCAAATGAGATGGTCCCCGGGCTGCCTGGAGCTTGTCCTGGTGTTTGGAAGGACTGGGTTCTCTGATGCCCACCAGGGGCTCCCTGGGAGCCAGATACCAGGTGACTGTGAGGCACAAATTATTTCCATAAAGGTCTTATTTTCTTTTTTTTAATTTTTTAAAATTTATTTTCATACGTGTATGAATGTACTGTCTGCATGCAGGTTTGTGCACCCGCGTCATGCAATGCTGAGGAGGTCAGAAGAGGGTCTTGGATTCCCCTGGAACTGGAGTTCTCCTGGAATTGGAGTTACAGATGGTTCTTAGCTGCCATGTGGGTGCTGGGGATCGAACTCTGGTCCTCTGCAAGAGCAGTTGGTGCTCTTAACTGCTAGGCTATCTCTCCAGCCCCAGGTCTTATTTTCAAATAAGGTCATACTCTGTCTCTGGAATCCACTTTCATGGTGATGCACAGCTATTTCTCCTCTCTCTGACCATCTCTAGGTGGGCCCTACATGGTTAGGAACTGCACGGTTCTGACTCCCTCTCAACCTCTACCCGGCTTGCTTCCTCAAACTCTGGCAACAGTTTCCTAGAAATAAACAGTGGTTTATTTCCCATATAAGGGCAAAGCGGAATAGGAGTATGTCTCTAGTAAATAAGTGCAGTGATTCCTGTTAGTTCTTTCAACAAGAGGACTTGCTACCTGCCCCTGCCAACACACCAAACGTCTCGTTTACAGAATGTCAACTGTTTTCAGACAAGTCTTTCAGTGCCTCCTTCCCACTCAGGTTACAGCGTTGAGCCCCAATGCTTAGCTTGGCACTCGAGAGCTCCAGGACCCTGGCTCAGCCCAGTTGTCAGTTCTGTCTGTTCCCAGCCAGTTTGGATACTTCCTGTGTGCTCCTCTATGTCCCCTTGCCTCTCAGTTTAATTCAGTACCATCAGTTCCATTCCTTAAGACTTAAGGCCCTGCCCTCCCTCCCTCCCAGAACACCACTGTCCTCTTCTTGGAAGGTTGTCCATGTCTTCTGAGCTCTCCTATCCAACATTCCCGTAGGGCCGCACTGGCCACTGCTGTATGCCAGATCCATTTCCACGTGTCCTTCGGTCCTGGGGCTGTTCTCATTGAACATGTTAGTTGATACTTGCTGACCAGGGGCAGCTCCTCCCCAGACCCTCGCCCCATGCTTTGTCTGCAGCAGCAGCTCAATGATTAAGGACATGGTAGAAACAGTACTGAGAACACTTAGGGAAGGCATGGTACTCCAGGAGCCTCTTAAAGTTTGCTGTGACAAAATGCCACAGACTGGATGACTTCAAAGGACAGGGGTTTCTCTCCCATAGTTTTGGAGAAGGGGAGTATGAAACAAGGTGTCACAGGCTTTGCCCTCTGAAGGTTCCAGAAGATCTTCTTTTCTTTTTCCAGCTTGTAGTGGTTGGCCCATTCCCGGTGTTCCTTGGCTTGCTCCACTGCCACATGGTTTTTCTTTCTTTGTATCTAAATTTACTCTCTTCTCATAAGGACACTGGTGGCTGGATTGGGGCCCATTCTGACTTCATCGTAATAAATTATTTCCATAAAGGTCTTATTTTCTTTTTTTTAATTTTTTTAAATTTATTTTCATATGTGTATGAATGTACTGTCTGCATGCAGGTTTGTGCACCCGCGTCATGCAATGCTGAGGAGGTCAGAAGAGGGTCTTGGATTCCCCTGGAACTGGAGTTCTCCTGGAATTGGAGTTACAGATGGTTCTTAGCTGCCATGTGGGTGCTGGGGATCGAACTCTGGTCCTCTGCAAGAGCAGTTGGTGCTCTTAACTGCTAGGCTATCTCTCCAGCCCCAGGTCTTATTTTCAAATAAGGTCATACTCTGAGGTTCTAGGTAGACAGGAATCTGGGAGAAGGAACAGGTAATTAGCAAGAGTGCTAAGGAAATGGATAGAATGTCTTCATCTATTTTTTCTCTCTCTCCAGAGTCCTTGCAAGACCCAGCACCAAAGGCTCAAGTTTAGAGGTGAAGATGATCCTACTGCTACCTGCTTCCTACGCTTTCAGAACAAAGGGTTTTCTTCAAAGCAAACAGTACAAGGAAATGGTTTAACCTGAGCAAGACACATCCATTCCTCACAGTGCTCCGAGGCCCTGTAGCAGCAGGGCAGCTCCGAAGTCCTTGTTCTCAGCCCACATGGGCCGTGTCCCAATTCCCAAGCTCCCCGCAGTCTCTTCTCCAGGCCCAAATGGCTTCAGATCTTCTACTCTTGGGTGGATCCTGCTTCCCGCCTTCTCCATGTACACTTCAACAGTGTTTAGAACTTCTTGAAAAAGTCTTCATCTTTTTAATTCTCAAGTAAGTTGGAGAATGGTGGGGTCACAGCTCAAGGGCGAAACGTTCACAAGGCCTTCTTTTTCAGACACTGCCAGGTGGAAGTGTTCATACAGAGCCAGATTATAATGAGATAGAACCAATGAAGATAATTGACAGTTAACCAAGGTAGACAGTACAGGGGAGCGTATTAGTGGAGTCCAAGTGTTAGACTGTATTCAATAAAACATTTTTTCAATGAGGTACACTGTCTTCTCCATCTTGGAATAGTCACTATAATGATAGTAGGAAGATGGAAAGGGTGTTAAGTGACAAGGATGTGAAAACTGGAGACGAAGCAGCAGTGGCCAGAGGATGTGCTGGAGGAGGCCCTGCCGGGAGTGGCTGGGAGGGAGTAGGTTAAGACCTGTTGGGGTGGGGCGATGTCATACTCTCAGTCCACAAAGGAGATGAATGAATGACAGTCTTGTGGGTCTCCTTCCTGAGGCTTCAAGTCATTCCCAAGCTCAAGGTAAGGCATCTGGTTGCATACAAGGATTAGGTTAAAAGCCTGGCAAAGTTGGTTGCGGGCTCGGGAGATGGCTGTCAGAAAAGTGCTTGCCTTGCAAACACAACGACCAGAGTTTGATCTCCAGAAAAGACAGGCATGGTGATGCATACATAATCCCAGTGTTGGGGAGGCAGACAGGCAGGTCTCTGGGGTTCACTGGCCAGCCTGGTAGCTTACTCAGTGAGTTCTAGGCTAGAGAGAGACCCTGTCTCAACAACAACAAGAAAATGGTGGATAGTACCAAAAGGAATGATACCCAAGACTGTCCTCTGGCTTCCACATGCACATGTACACATGCATCCTCATACATACAATAAGCAAAATAAATAATATAAACTAGTAGAAAGCTAGGCATGGTGTTGCCTATATGTTATGCCAATACCTGGCAGGCAAAGGCAGGAGATTCTTGAGAACCAGGTCAGTCTGGGCTACATAGCATGATAATATCTCAAAAAAAAAAAAAAAGCCAGAACAAGTAAGCAAGCCCTGCCCCCAACCAAATTGTGATATGTTTATATGAAAACAACTTTAAAAAAATAAAAATAAAAACAAATAAAAAACGAAAAAGAAAGCAACTTTATGAAGTCTAACAACTACAATGAATATACAGTAATAAACTTTTATATAAATATTGGAATCTCCTTTCTGGTCCTTTCCCAACACAACTAGATATCCTTCTTTCACCTGACCACTCTGGTTAGACACTTGGACCAGGCAGTTCTATATACAATACTAGGCAGGTAGAGGCTGAAGCAAAGTGTCCAGCCAAATCAAGGGGACCCTGTGACAGATGAGTGCCTCCTGGGCCCCAAGAGTCCCCCAACCCTGCTTCTACCTGGAGCATACACACGTTGTGCTCATGGGTAATCCGTGGCAGGTGTGTGGGAAGTACCTAGGCTGCCATCTGACCCTGATCCGAGGTCCTGTGGAACTCCATGCCAATCAGACAGACTTCCTAAATGTTGCTTTCCTCACGTGGAAAATGGTCCTATTTGATAATATTTGTCTCTGTGGGATTGGGGCATCAGTGTGTCCATCAGAGGGCTGTGGGGTGTCCGTGTGTCCATCAGAGGGGTAGGACTAGAATATGCACAGCCCAGTACAGACTGGGCCTCCAGATGCAGTGGACCAGTGCCTGCTCAGGCAGGGCTGGAAAAGATAGAGGAGTCTGATCGTGGGATCTGTGCCAATTAATACATGGCCATCCATGTCTCCCTCCTGCCAAGTTTGCCAGGTGATAGCTACCTTGGCAGTCTTAAGCCTTCACTTTTTAATAATATTTTATTATTTTTTATTTTTGTGTGTATGAGTGTATTACCTGCATGTGTGTAAGTCAGAAGAGGGTGTCAGATCCCCTGGAACTAGAGTTACAGATGGTTGTTAGCTGCCATGTGGGTGGTGGGACTCAAACCCAGGTCCGCTGCAAGAGTAGCCAGTGTTCTTAATTGTTGAGCCGTCTCTCCAGCCCTTAAACTTTCACCTTCCGGTGAAGTATTCTTGGGATCATATGCCATTAACAGGGTTTGAGCATCTCATGCACTAGTGTGGAATGGGAAAGTCACTGACTTGTCTTCCCAGAGCTCACAGAGCGCAAGAAGGCAAATGTGACCCCAGAGATCAAAGAAGTAAGGATGCTTGCTCAAAGCAGGGTAGTTGAGATGGGGAAATAGAAGAATGAGCTAAGCAGGAAGGAGGGAGCGCTGGGCCCTCTCAGGGGCTAGCTGGGAGCTTCCCTAGGAACAGGTACCAGAGCTTCAGTTTCAATGGGAAAGAGGGGTCATTAAGAACAGGAGGAACTGAGGGTGGATCAGAGCAGGTGTAGGATCAGAGCAGGTGTAGGATCAGAGCAGGTGTGGGATCAGAGCAGGTGTGGGATCAGAGCAGGTGTGGGATCAGAGCAGGTGTGGGATCAGAGCAGGTGTGGGATCAGAGCAGGTGTAGGATTAGAGCAGGTGTAGGATCAGAGCAGGTGTAGGATGGACCAAGGGATCCTTGGTAAAGCAGATTTAATTTTGTATCAAAACCCTTGGAAACCAGTCAAGTTTTTATTTTTTGTTTGCTTGTGTTGGAAACCAATCCCAAGGCCTTGTGAATGCTAGGCAAGTGTTCAGCCTCTGGTCTGTACTCCCAGCCTGCCATGGAAGGATGTTAAGCAGGCAGACAATAGAGGTCAACGCTGCTTTTGGTGGGATTTCCCCCTGGCTACCCTTGTCTTCTGCTCCTCCCACTCTGGATAGAGGGTGCCGATGACCTTGATCCAGCGCTTACTCTACTTTGTCCTTTCCTGTATGCAAGTGCTCAGCTGTAGTTTTTAATTTGGGAGACTCCTGTAGATATATGCAGTTCTTAACTGCCCTTGATGGAAACATGACCCTGTTGTACTGTGAATGTCATTAGCTGTCCACTTTTGTAGCTTCTTCAGATGTCAGTCTAGAGCAGGAGGGCTTGGAGGCACCTGCACCCAGATGGCTAACAGGGGGACTGGGGGCCTGGCACAGGCCACAGTGATGTGAAGGGACTCGGGCTTCTGAGGTTCAGATCTCCCTTCAGTCACAGAGGCAGGTGAAGACAACTGACCTTCGCCAGCTCAGGAAGCTGAGCACAGATGCTGTGCACAAAGGCAGAGCCCTGTATGCACTTGGGGTTTCATGACCTAAATGGCTTTACTGCCGCCAGAATAACAGGACTGAACAAGACCTTTGCACTGCTTGTCATGGTGTGCTGGACGGGAGGCCGCAGGGTCTGGTCTGGCTCTAACAGCCAGTTCCAAAGGACCACTTCATCTGAGTTGCAGTGTTCCAGGCATAGACATGGGTGGAGTTTCCCATCAGAGGCAGTTCTCCACTTCAGATTTGGAAAGAGCTGTTGGCCCATAGTAGGAAGCTGGCTGGTGGTAGGGCTACGGGCTTGGCGTCTCCAGTCAATCCCAGTCCTAGTCCAGCAGGGATGAAATTCACAGCAGACAAATAGGAGCACAGCGCACTCCTGGTGTGCTGGGGGGAGAGGGAGGGCAGGAGCAGCCAGGATTCTGTCACTTTTGGGTCTGTTGTGGGCAGAGGCCTGTCATGGCCGTGGCATGTTTTGCTGTGTGAGCAGAGCTCTGTAGTCCAGGCTGTTGGCATTCTGGCAGAGAACTGGGGCAGGCTGGTGGTGGTGGGGGCAGTGAAGCATGCTGGTCTGTGCCTGCATTTGCTGGCTGTCCACTTTCCTGGAGGCCATCTGTGAGCAAGGCTAGGGAGCAGAGTCTCTGTCCACGCTTTGTCGTCCTGGCTAGTGTGGCTGGCAGCCTTGGGGTCCTGGATGACCTGGAGGGGAAGCAAGCCTGCCTTCTCTTCCCTTGCCGATCTGAATGCGCACACCTGATGCTGCGGTTGGTGTTCCATGTAGCTGCCCTCTGATGAGTAAAACTATGCCTGTGAATATCCCTCCCAGCACCCAGGATCCATTTTCTCCCTCACATAAAAGGAAATGAAATGTGCAAGCCTCTAATAAAACCTGAAAGGCTTAGGTGTAAGCCGGGAAGCAGGGCTCTGAATGCGAGTCGGTGGTCTCAGCTGGTTGGAGGTGTATCTATTATATGTCAAGCAATTAGAAATAGGTTTCTATTAGATTGTGACTTTGTTCGCAGACACGGGAGAAATGACGGCTCTTACAGTGGTATTCACAAGCCCTGGCGCACCCTGGAATCAGTTACAGGTGTTAAAGGGTTTTAAGTCTTTTGTCTGCGTATTGAATATGCACAAGGGTTTTGCAGAGTCGCAGAGACCTTAGTTGTATTGCTGATGTTAGATTGACCGATTGATTTGTTCACTTAGTCATTCAATAATTTATTCTTTCAGCTGTGCATGATCACAAATACTGCAGGATCACATGTGTGCAGATGAAATCTGGTAGTTAAGTGGTCAAGAAAGTAGATGGAACTGTTACCTGTGTAGCATGGATAAATGTCATGGGAATGCTAGGTGGGAGGATGATTTCTGGGGGCACTATGGAAGAGGGGAGCCCTTAGCCTGGTATCAGAAGATGAGCAGAGATAGAATGAGCCATGCAGGGTCAGAAAATGAACTGGCACGCACCAAAGCATGGCCTGGGAACAGCAAAGAGGCTGGTCGAGAAGGGACTATGGGAACAGGGGCACTGTAGCACCTTGTGCATGTTTTATGTCTCATATGGCCTGAGAATGACTTCTAGCTGGGGCGTCACTGAGCCAAGTCCTGGGGTGACTCATCCTAAGTCCCTATACCATCTCTGAAGTAGACTCTCTTGACTCCCCATCCCAAGCATTGGAGTCCTGTTTGGAAAATGGCCCTCAGTCCATGGGTGACTGAAGCCCCCCCCACCTGTAGAGCGAGGCAGGGTCTCGTTGGGAAGTTTTCAGTCAACAGGTGGCTGGGAAAAGCCACAGGAGCCCAGGAGTCTGAGTTTAGCTGGTGGCAGAGTGGGCCTGTCATAGCGTGTATCAGAGCAGGTGCCAGGAATGGAGGTCCTGTTCCATTGGCTGGACACTGAAGTCAAGACAAATCTGGATTTTCTCTGACTTTCCTGTCTTTGTGTGGGGAAATCCAGCTTGAATTGCAGGCTAGCTTTCCAGCTAGCACGCCTCAGGCACCACATGGCTGAGGGTCTGGCCCCACCCCAAGGAGGAGCAAGCAACGTGGCCTATTAATGCTGGGTGGGGCAATGGTGTGCAGTGGTGCAAAGTTGGGGGACTTATGATTGGTCCTGGGAACTGACGTCATTTAGTTTATAAGAGCAGGCTGTAACAAGGAATAAATTTGAATTTCATAGTAACATCATCACGGAATTCCCGGCTGTTATTTTTATTAATTATTGCACGCATACTTGCTAAGGTAGGCCTGCATTTCATTTGGGTGGCAGGTGAGCTGGAAAAAGGCTCCCCTTTGTGGACCACCAATCTGGGTAGCTGGTGTTGTGAGTGGGCATTGGCTGAAGGGAGGCGATCAGCCATCAGCCTGAAATTCCTGTCCCGGCTTTGGGCAGGTGAAAAGCCACAACCAAGAGTGGAACACGTGTCTTGTGTATCCAGGCTAAGGGTCTGAGTCAGAAGTACCATTCAGGCTGGGCTATGGGAAGTAGCCAGCTGGCCTTTGCGCTGAGGGGTCAGCTTCCCACAGTGTCTGCAAAGCGGGCACTGTGTTCCCATTCCCCTTAGCAGGGCTGCATGGTCCCCGTTCGGCATAAAAAGAAAGCTTCCTGCTGGGCGTGGTGGTGCACGCCTTTAATCCTAGCAGTTTGGGAGGAAGCAGAGGCAGGCAAATCTCTATGAAACTGAGGCTAGCCTGATCTACATAGTGAGTTCTAGGTCAGCTGGGGGCTACAGGGAGACCCTGTCTCAAAAAGACCAAAAAAAAAAAAAAAAAGAAAAAGAAAGCTTCCTACATCTTTGTCCTATAGGCAAGGTACCTTCAAAGGTACCTAGTGGTGCAGGGATGGTCCTGAGGGGGCTGAGAGCAGACCTTCCCTATACAGCCACCCATCTGGTACGATTCCAGGGAGGCCTCATGAGGAAGCGACTCCGGAGCTATGCAGGTACAATCTCAGCATCTTTGCAGGGCAGCCCTGTTCTGGTAGAGGAAGGCTTAGTTAGATGTTGAGCATGCCGGCCAAGGGGTGGCCTACCACAGGTCCACATGCCACCCTCCCTCCTTGGGGTTTCTTGTTGGCACCTGGCATACAGTAGATCACGGATGGTCTGTTTTCAAGTTTCTCTGGAAGAAAATGTGTGGTTGACCTGGGGTTATCTTCTAGGCCAGTTCTTCCACCTGCAGAGGACGGCTGAGGAACCCCAGGTGTGGCCAGGGGAAGAGGTAAAGATGGAGTTTGGGAGAACAGCAGATGGCCCAGCGAACTAGACAGTTAATCCAACCAAATTATGGCAACAGATGTTTGAAGATGTTTATATTCAAATTCAAACTGTTAGGTCTCTTAGAAGAGCCAACCAGAATGGGGAAGTTCAGGCTCTCTCTTAATTAAAGCAAAACTAAGCTAAACAATCATTTTTAAAAATTAAGCCCTGGTACCAAGTTGTCAGAGATCATGTGGGGAGGCCCTGACTGTCTGCGGGCCTGGGGGAGCCAGCCCTGGCAGAGCTGCTGTAGGGTGGAGCTGCTTCGGAGCACAGCCCATCCCACTGCAGAGAGGTCAGCGCCCGGCAGGTGGGGTGAAGGATGGGAGCTCAGTAATGGCGTGTGGGATGCCCACCAGCGCTGGCCGGCATGCCTTCGCTCAGCTCAGCATCACCAAGAAGAGGGAGCATTATTAATGCTCTTGCCTCAGGGAGGGAGAGTGGGTAATGGATGGCGGATGGCGGACGAGCTTTGTCATCAAACAAGGGGCCTGAAAGATGGTCAGCCGGGATGCTATCCGTCATGCTTTGATCAAGACGTAAGACTCTCAAGGTCTCCTCTTCCCACTTGTCCCATCTCCCTGCTTCCCTCCAGGGGCCAGGCCTCTCCCTGCCTCTCATTCCTCCCTGCCTGGCTGACTCCACACGCTTCTGCTGCTGTTTTCCTTCACTCCTCCCCTGACTCTTCTTCCCATTTCCTCTCTTTGTTCTGTCTTTTTCTTTGTCCCCTTTTCCCTTGTCCCCCCCCCTCTTTTCCCCCATTCTTCTTCTCTCCCTTTGTTCTTTCTTGTGTTCCTTATCATTCTTTCTCTTCCTCCTGGGCTCCTTCCGTTCTTCTTTTGTCTTGTATTCCTCTTGCCTAGGGCCCTTGTCCTTATCCCTTCCCTGGCTCTGCCTGGCTGGGGTTGTGCGGGGAAGAGTTCTATATCAAATCTCATTGGTTGCAGGTTCTCAGCAGTTCCTCCCCTCTCTTGCCTCTCCCCTGTCCACAGACCCTATTAGGAAGGATCTTGGAAGTACTGGTACAGCTGCAAGAACATAATGAAGTCCTCGATATCCTTAGCCCTCAACACCTCTGCACAGCCCAAGTTGTCCTGGGCTGGCTCCCAGCCACAGATACTGCAACCTTCCAAGCCCTTGCTTTCTGCTGCCCAGATGGAATACTCCCCCAAATAACAAAGGCGCCAGGAGCTACCGCAACCCCTTCCCTCTGGGCCCCAGGCTGTCTGAGCAAAACTGGGACGCTACCACACTGTCTCGAGGCCCCTCCTCCCCAGTCTCACCTTCCTCTGCGTGTTGTCCCCATAGCCCGCATCCCTCTCAGTCAGGAGGCTCCAGCTGAGCTCACTCACACCCTTTTATCAGTCTTCCCACTCTGAAGAATTATCACATGGTAACTGTCAGACCCAGGATGGAATTCAGGAGTCATAGAACAGGGGCAAACAGTGAATTGGCTGGAGCAGATCTCCATGTCTGAAATCACAGAATGTAGGAGAATCACTCTCTCTATAGGGCTGATCTTTCTGTGTTGAAATTAGACATATCAATCATACCTTTCTAACCTTAAGACAAAGAACCATCCCCAGTCTAATTTACAAGAGGTGTGCAATATGTAATGGGACCCCCCCCCACATGTCTGGGGCCACATGAATACTGGGTTTTTCTTAGCACCCACTCTAGTAATCCTCAGACTTTACATGCCTGCCATTAAGGTCCCACTCTCTGCTGCCGGCAGGTAGGTAGGGACCTCACAGTTCCCTGCGATAAGGGCTGTTAGTCTTATTTCCCTGATAAGCAAATTAAAGTCACACAAGATTAACTGATACACTGAACTGTCTGAAGCCACCTACCTTACTCAGTGGCGGAGCTGGAGTCTCAGCTCGTTTGTCCCAGAGACTCTGCTTTCCACATCTTGCCCTAGTTTGGGAGAGATCACTTCCAGTTTGGGGTGACGCTGAGGTAGAGGGAACAACGCCAAGTGGTAGAGGCACACTGGGGTGGGTACTATGACACAGTTCTGGTGACCCAAGTGCCAGAGCTGCTCTGCCTCACTGCACTGGGAATTTGAGAGTGAGAGCATTTACACCACCTCCATTGGCAAACGCTGAATAAGGACTTTTCCTGCCAGAGAGCTGGCCATTGAAGTCACTGGCACGGCTGCTGATTCTGATGCACTGTGGGTAGCACAGGTATGGCAGGCATGTGGACACTGTGGGTAGCACAGGTATGGCAGGCATGTGGACACTGTGGGTAGCACAGGTATGGCAGGCATGTGGACACTGTGGGTAGCACAGGTATGGCAGGCATGTGGACACTGTGGGTAGCACAGGTATGGCAGGCATGTGGACACTGTGGGTAGCACAGGTATGGCAGGCATGTGGACACTGTGGGTAGCACAGGTATGGCAGGCATGTGGACACTGTGGGTAGCACAGGTATGGCAGGCATGTGGACACTGTGGGTAGCACAGGTATGGCAGGCATGTGGACACTGTGGGTAGCACAGGTATGGCAGGCATGTGGACACTGTGGGTAGCACAGGTATGGCAGGCATGTGGACACTGTGGGTAGCACAGGTATGGCAGGCATGTGGACACTGTGGGTAGCACAGGTATGGCAGGCATGTGGACACTGTGGGTAGCACAGGTATGGCAGGCATGTGGACACTGTGGGTAGCACAGGTATGGCAGGCATGTGGACACTGTGGGTAGCACAGGTATGGCAGGCATGTGGACACTGTGGGTAGCACAGGTATGGCAGGCATGTGGACGCTGTGGGTAGCACAGGTATGGCAGGCATGTGGACGCTGTGGGTAGCACAGGTATGGCAGGCATGTGGACACTGTGGGTAGCACCAGGTATGGCAGGCATGTGGATACTATGGGTAGCACAGGTATGGCAGGCATGTGGACACAGGTCCCGGCGTTTACAAGATGGAAGGCAGGAAAAGTGAAATGACCAACATTTCAGGAAGTCCTCTCTCTGGCAGAGGGCAGCAAGGTGAGGAGATGGAATCAGGGAGCAGGGGAACTGATTTCCAGAAAGAACAGGTGCATTAATGTTCCCTGGGGAGCCATGGGGCTAGCTAATGTCTATACCTAATGCCTGATGGAGCAGCTGCCCAGGCCTCCTTGTCCCAGCTTATGAGGGTAGGACAAGGAGGAGCCAGGGTATTGGTGATTGAAAATCAATGTGGAGGAGGGGGTGTCCGATTTAGCCAGGGGGAGCCAAAGGTGGAAACTGGCCTTTTGCCTACTGCCTGTTCACACATGCTGTGCATCTTTCCAGATCTTACAGGCTCTGGGCGGGCAGGTGCAGGGGTTTTATAGGCACCTGCTCTGTGACAGGCTCTCTGCACCTGCCTAACAGCCATCTGTAACTCCAGTTCCATGGGAATCTGACACCCTTTTCTGACTTCTATGGGCATTGAATGACAGGGGTGTACTAACACACAGGTAGGCAATGCACTCATAGACATAAACTAAAAATAATCAGTAAAATATTTTTAAAAAGTAAGCATAGGGAGTGTCCTAAGAGGTCAGAGTGCAGGGAGAATGGCTCAGGTCCCTGCTGGCCTGCCCCCAGGTGCTTCCTCTTCTTGAAGCACAGTCCCTAGTCCAGCTGGGGGTACCTCTTGAGCTCCCTTAGATTCTCTCATCTTTCCCTGGACAACTGACTGTTACTTAGCTCTTCTCCCACCTGTACTGGGAGGTCCTCAGGTTTGCGTTCTGTGTCTCCAGTCCTATTGTGGCAGCATACTACCAATGGGTACAGAAGTAAGTAGTAAGCAGAGAAAATGAGATCTGGGTGAGGCATTGGGTTGAAGTGGCTCAGCAAGGCACAGAGGAGGGGAGGAGCACAGATCCAGGGACCCAAACCAGGGCCAAGGTGATCACTGGTGGTCAAGACTGGGGACTTTCCCACAGGCCCAAGTTAGGACACAGTTGGGTCAGGTGACCTGCTGCTGGTGGTGGTCATAAGGTCAATTCTGAGGGTATTCGGGAAGAGGTCGGGAGAAGAGGACTTGAGCTAGTGATGACAGGGAGGAGGCAGGTCCAAACAGGAGCACATCCTGCCTCTGGCTAAGTGGGGACCTGCAGACAAGATGGAGCAACACTCTGAACAACGAGAGGTAGGTGTCTCTGGCTTTGGCTACAAAGCTGTGACTATACCCTGGGACCTGTGATCTGAGACCTTCGTCACCCTTGGTCATCCACACATGGGCTATAAGATACCACTGTGACAGATAGAAAAATGGCCCCTCAAAATTGTGCATATCACATGTGGATGCATAATTCCAGACTCAGCTACATAACAATTTTGAGGCTAGTCTGAGCTATGTGAGACTATCACAAAAAAGGAAAAATGTAAACGATGTGTTTTTTCTTTTTTGGTCTTTTTGAGACAGGGTCTCCCTGTAGCCCCAGCTGTCCTGGAACTCATTATGTAGACCAGGCTGGCCTTGAACTCACAGAGATCCGCCTGCCTCTGACTCCAAGTGCTGGGATTAAAGGCCTGGGCTGCCACGCCCGGCCTAAGCAATGTTTTTGTTCTAATTTTTGGAACTGTGAATCTGTGACTTTGTTACCTTATATGGTGACAGGGACTTGGCAGCTGTGTTTAGCTAAGGATCCTGAGAGGGGCTGTTACTCTGGCCTGACTTGGGCATGGTGGAATCATAAGGCCTTTAAGAAGGTGCAGGATAGTAGCTGGGCGTGGTGGCGCACGCCTTTAATCTTAGCACTTAGGAGGCAGAGGCAGGCAGATCTTTGTGAGTTCAAGGCCAGCCTGGTCTACAGAGTGAGTTCCAGACAGCTATGGCTACAGGGAAACCCTGTTTTGAAAAGACAAAAAAAAAGAAAAAAAAAATCAAGGTGCAGGAATATGGTGCAGTGATGGAGACTGGAACAGAGTGATGCCCCTGAGAGCCGAGGACAGGGGCAACCTCCCTGACCTGGGAGATGTTCTTCTCTGAGATCAGTCCTGCCAACACTTTGATTTTAGGTCCTTCAGATTTATTTGGGACTTCTGACCTCTGGAACCAAAGAGAATGAATTTGTGTTGGTGCAGACACTAAGCTTGTGATGACACATCACAGCAGCAACAGGACACTGATACAGCCATGGTCATCAGGTGCAAGCAACAGCCTGTCCAGGTCAGTGATGCCAGTGGACGCCCAAGCTCTCCCTTCTTTTGAAGCTACCCAGGGTCCTTTGTAGTCACTTGGACCTTCAGAACTCTGTCTCACCTCAAAGACTTGCTGTGGCCTAGAAAAATCTCTCCTTTGACTATTTGCACTTGTGGTTCCTCAGTCTGTATTCTTTTTTCTTTCTTTCTTTCTTTCTTTCTTTCTTTCTTTCTTTCTTTCTTTCTTTCTTTCTTTCTTTCTTTCTTTNTCCTCTCTTTATGTATTTTTTCTTTTTCCCTTTGTTTTTGAGGATGGAATCCAGAGCCTCAAATATGGGAGGCTAATTCTCTACCACTGAGATACACTTCTTGCCTGCCTTTCTTCTTTCTTTCTTTCTTTCTTTCTTTCTTTCTTTCTTTCTTTCTCTTTCTTTTTTTTTTCTGAGACAGGGTCTCCCTTTACTCCCAGCTGGCCTGGAGCTCGCTCTGTAGACCAGACTGGCTTTGAACTCACAGAGATCCACCTGCCTCTGCCTCCCAAGTGCTGGGATTAAAGGCATGTGCCACCACGCCCGGCACTAAAGACGGTTCTTAGCTGCCATATGGGTGCTGGGAATTGAACCCAGATCTTTTGCAAGAGCAGTCAGTGCTCTTAACCACTGAGCCGTCCCTCCAGCCCCTGTATTCTTTTCTTTAATATCATTTCCATCAAAAGACATTCCATTACTCTCTGCAATGATCGCCCTCACCCCCCCCAACACCTTATCTGCTTCATACAACACAACCTGGGCTGTCTTTCTTTGTAGTACTTATTCCGCACTGACATGCGTGAATCACTCTTACCACCCATTATCCCGAGAACACTATTATGTGGTAGTTTAGTGCTTACTCATCACTGTGCTCTGCACGATGCCTGGTCCAGAGTGGGCACTCGACATGCATCACTAGATGGGCAGGTGGATGGATGGGTAGATGAATGGGTGGTTGGAAATACGAATGGATAGCTGGGGAGGTAGATGGGTAGGTGGGTGATAGATGATGGATAGGTGCTTGGGTAGGTGAGTAGATGGGTGGGAGGATAGACGATGGGTTGGTGGCTAGGTAGGTGAATGGATAGGTGAGTAGATAGATAAGTGGGTGGATGGGTGGGTGGGTGGATGGATGGGTACTTCAGATGTTCTGGGACCCATCAGCAACATTCAGCTGTGGATGTTGAGGGCTTGGGTTCTTTCTTGGAAAGCTGGGTCTCCATTCTCCTAACCGATTCAGTGCTTTGACCATTTTCTTGGTGCCAGCCCCTTTCAACAATGTAAGAATCATTATTCTTCTCTAGAAAAATGGGTTTAGAGGTTTCCATTACATTTATGCATTTACTCTGTGTGTGTACATGTCAGTGTCATGCCATGGTGTCCATGTGGAGGTCAGAGGACAACTTGTGAGACAACTCCTTCCACCATGTGGGTTCGGGGAACTGAACTCAGATCATTGGGTATGGCAGCACTTCGCCCACAGGGTGATCTTGCCAGCCCTTATCCTTGTTTTATTAAGAGAGGAAATCGAGTTTTAAGATGGGAGATTGCTCAAAGTCACAGAACCAGTGGGTAGTGGGACCAAGTTTCAAAGCAGAAAACAGCCACTTCCCTGGTCCACAAGCTTCAGGGCAGCTTGAAATTTGGGACTATGGGATATGGATTTTCAACCTTCCAGGCCAGGATGGGGGTGATTTGGTTTAGGGGTACATGTAAGCAGGGTTCCCAGAGTCTCCTGAAATCACATTTAGAGGCTATTTGCTGTGTGCATGCTCTCAAGGTGTGGGCCTAGTAGCCACGGCATTCAAGAGTCCATCCTCTGGTAGAAGCCCCCTGACAGAGCGTTGATGAGTCCACTCCCTGGTCTCTTTTGGTGCTTTGGTCACATGATGTTTTATGGTTTGAGGTGGCATACAATATCCTTGGTACAACACATCTTTTATTAATTCTCCAAATTGCCTGTTGTCATCTGAGGTGGAAGATCATAAATAACAACCTTACTAGTTTCCCTGCCTGAGGATCTGGGCAGAGAGAGGTGTGAGTGTCAGCTGGAAAGAAGAAGGCCTCATCACACTGTGCAGACTCAGGGAACACCTTTAGCATAGAGTTAGAGATAGCTGAACCTGTCCTCAGTGGCCTGGGGAGGACAGGCGGGCAGATTCAGGACAGTCCTTAGGCTCTCAGTCCTCTCTAAGCACCGATTTTCCCCACTAGGGAGCATGAGAAAGTTCCTTCTTTCATCCTTCCACATTGTGTTGATATTTATGTGATCTGTGGTTTGTTCTCGGCAGGTGTGCATATGTGACTCTACCCTGTGTCCTTGGCCTCTGCCACCTTGCCTATTTTTGCCTTTCCTTGAACTGCTGAGGAGCCTGATTCTCTTAGATGGTCTTCAAATGTTGGGGAATATCACATATTTAACTCTTTGCTCGTCTCTGGCTATGTTCTTTCCCAGGGGTCCTTAGCCTGGGAATCAACTCCCACCAAGTACTATTGCCCCTCAAATTGGTATCTACAATCCAGGTCTCTGTATAGGTTTGGTTATCCAATTTCCTGCTAGAAATCTCTTCCTAGATATCTTGGAATCTTCAAATTTAACACACCCAGCATGGTTCCTGGCCTGTGTCTTTTCTTGGGGCGGGGGAGGGGGGCACTCTCCAGTGGCCAGAAGACAGTCTGATTCCAATTATACTCTCCATAACTTTATTCAAATTTCAGCAAATTTTCAACACCCAAATAATAACTCTAGCTGAAGCTGATTGGGGACTTAGTGCTCAGTAGGCACTTCTGAAAGCACCTTAAACATTTCATGTCCTATAGCCCTCATGACACAAAGATGGGTTTCTATGGACCTGTGGAAGGGCCTATAGCTTTTCCCAATACTCAGAAGATTTCTTTGGTCAAAGCAGGAATGGAGAGATTGACATCTGTCACCTCAAGCTCCCTTAGTGTGGCAAGAACTGTTGCTCATAGGGGACTGCCACTTGTGTGCAGACGTCAAAACCTGGTTAATGCCACAAGGAACTTTGTGCTTTGAGGGCCATGAACAGGAAGGCTCTGTGGCTTGAGGATGTCAGGGGAGGCTTGGGCAGAGGCGAGAGCTTAAGTGCGGGTGGGAAGTCAGCTATTTGGAGACAATCGTTCTCTTGTGATGTGAGCGGATGTGAGAGGGGAGGACACATGAGACAGGGTAGGAAACTGAGTTGGCCAGAGGGAAGTGAGGATCAGCTAATTCAGCTTTTATGCCAGGCCGTGAGAGGAATTTAGAAGTTTTGTTAAAACTTTTCCTCTTTTCCCCGGCCAATTACAATAAGGTTCCAACCCACGGCTGATGCCACAAGCTTACATCCTCTACAGGTTAGGAGATGTTATAAGCCACAGTAAGACCCTGTCATATTTAACAGAAAAAAATGTAATTCGTGCTCGCTTCGGCAGCACATATACTAAAATTGGAACGATACAGAGAAGATTAGCATGGCCCCTGCGCAAGGATGATACGCAAATTCGTGAAGCGTTCCATATTTAAAAAAAAAAATGTAATTCATGGATTAACATACCATCCAAACATCTGTGTCTATACCAAAGTAACCTACCATAACAATTAGTACTGTTTAAATACCTATATATCTAATTGCTTGTGCTTCATTAGTAGGATCGAAAGGTTATTCCTGGACAAACTGTCAGCCCATGAAAGGAAACAGCCAGAATTGACCAGAGCCCAAGACAACAGCTCCAGAGAAAGTAGACTGTTTTGCTTCTCATCCACCTGTGCCCCTTTTCTAAGCCCAGGGAACAATCTGTGGAAGAGGGGGCGTGGTAGAATGTAAGGGCTGCGATTGGGGTGAATGGTGAAACTACAGCAATATAGTCTGGACACTCATTTGATCAACTTGATTGAACATACAAGCACCCCCCTGCTGGATGGTGGGACCCATGGGCTGTGTGGGTTTTGGCACAACTGCTTGCAAATTGGTTTTACATGAAGAATGCTTGTACTCATAAATTATCACTTATCGTTAAAAAATGGGAAAAAAACCGAGAGAAAGATGCAGGACAGTTATGGCAGAATGCATGATCTGGGATGGGGTGGGGTGGGGTGGGGAGAAGGGAAAGGGAAATATGCCTGAACTGAATTGGAAAATGATGTATGAAATACACAAAGCATCAATAAAAAAAATGAAGAAAAAAAGAAAAGAAAAGAAAAGAAAAACAATAAGGTTCCAAGAGATACTCTGTTCAAGCCGGGTTGTGGGTGGTGGCAGATAACCTGGTTTTGGCAGCCTCTAGTTCCATTCACTGTCTTCATTTGTTTAACTGACCCCTCACGTTCCTCCGGTGACCTTATTCCCTCTCTTGCTCTGCTCCTTGCTGTCCCAGAGCATTAAAAGGGTTTTAGAATGCCGAATGATTATTGATATCCTAATGAGTCTGTCCAATGGCCATTAGCCTGCAGACTACTTGGATATTTTTAAACTACTCAAATCAAATCTTGCAGCATCGGCTGGTACATTGCTGCTGAGGCCCTCGCCATGCAGAAACGCAACTGAGCTGCATTATAAAACATTTAAGCCCGTAAACATTGGCCCAACCCCTAAAATCTCCTCTTAGGACCCTGTGTTGGCAGTGCCAGGCAGACACTAATCCCCATTAAGACCTCTCCACCTAGTCCCCACTTGGGGCCAGGGGTGCGTTTTAGACCAAAGCAACAGCTTTCAAGCGCATTAAAGGATCAGGCTGCTGGAAAGATGATCCCTCTAAGAAGGTGGTGTGGGCTGAGGGGACAAATCGGCCAACCACTTTTAAGGACAGGATACTATTGAGAATAATTCTGACTATGCCAGTCTTTGTTTGCCAGGGAGCTTATTAGAGAGCTATTGTTCTATGGAGAAGCTGGTGGGTTAGTCCAGGTAGGAGACAGGTGTCACCAATGGCCTCTTCCCTTTGTCAACAAGCTGTGTACCTTGTAAGCCATTATAGAGTCCCACCATGTTGGAGTGCAGTCTGAGATGCATCTCCATGTGCTAAGGTCTCACCTGCCATAGGGGGTACCCCTGAGCTGAGAGCCCACATGTCTAGCTCAGGGATCCAGGATCAGAGATCTCAAGCATGACTTCAGGAGTGCAGCTATCTCTCTGGTGTCCTCTGACTGACTCTTGTGCTTTACTTCCTGGTTGATTCAAAACCTGAGGGGACAAGAGGGCTATTGCTCTCTTTTCTTTTATGAACATATGCTAATTGTATAAAATAAAGGGTTTCTTTGTGATATTTTCATATGCGTTTATAATGTACTTGGATCATATGCACCCTCTATTACCCTGTCTTGTTCCCTCTCCTTCCCCTTTGCCCTTTTCCTTCCCTTTAATTTCTACCTTCTACTTCTTTAAAAAAAAAAAATCTAGTGGCTAATAAAATACATGAAAAAATGGTTGGCATCTTTAGCCATCAGGGAAATGCAAATCAAAACTACATTGGAACGCTATTTCTTTTTCTTTTCTTTTCTTTCTTTCTTTCTTTCTTTTTTTTTTTTTTTTTTGGTATTTTCGAGACAGGGTCTCCCTGTAGCTCCAGCTGGCCTGGAACTCACTGTGTAGACCAGGCTGGCCTTGAACACTATTTCCTATCAACTCCCTGAACTTGCTCTACCTCGCAAAGGTCTACCACCTTCTGGATGAACACTTCTTTTGTCTTCTTCCCTTGAGCTCTTTTCTTGTTATAACCCCCAAGCTCCAACCCTTCATTCATTGCTCATTACCCTGAGCCCTAAATCCCTATCTAAGCTCATGAACAAAGATACCCTGTCTTGTGTCCACCACTGCCCTTATGTGGCCTGGACAATTTAATTTGTAACTTATCAGAAACATCTTTGTTCCTGTGGAATTATAATGAAGGTATTCCATAAAGAGAACCCCCAAAATGCTTCTCCCCTTTCTCCCACCCCTCAGTCTGCTAGCTGTCTGATCTTGAGACATGACAGCTAACCTGAACTTCCATCTCCATCTGTCATGGGCCATCCTGAGATGAGTGGTGTTTCCTGTGGAGGAGGTGATGGAAGGCGGCAGTGTGAGTTGCATAGGCCAATGAGGTCAGCAAACTCACCCAGGGGCCCAGGGGCCAACACAGATGCCCTATGTCCTGGTCTCTTATTTTCACTTCTGCTCTGACCTTCTAAGTGAGGTCCAAGACTGGAGGCTGGGGAGGCCAGCTTAGAGAGCCCTTGGCTCAGGATAAAGCTCCACCCTTGCTTGTGGCTGGCGCCCCCCAGAGGCAGCCTCTTACCTGTGGCTCTGACTTCAGCTTCTACCTGTGTTCACCCAGTTTCCTATAGGGCTCCCACCTTAGCTGCCTGAACTACACCAGTGTAAGAGAGGTCCACACTGACTCCATTTTGAGTATAGCCACCATTTTAAGCAATTACTGGAACCTGCCCAATTCAGGGAAAAGGTCAATTGCTCAAGGTCAGTTGCTCGAGGCCTCAAGAACAGCTAATAAAATTTAAACTTGACTAAAGACAACTGTTGATACTGTTGATATGTGAGGGCAGGTGGACTGACTCAACATTTTCTCTTTCTCAGGGTCGGAGCCTTTTCCCTCCCCCCAGCATGCTGGTTTACTCTCACCCCCCCCCGCCAAATAAAGTCTTGGTTTTCCATCCTTCGGTGTGTCTGGTGTGGATTCTCCGACCCTAACCTGTGGGATAAACTAGACTTTCTTGTGAACCGCCTGGCCATCAGATAGCAGACACCAGATCCCTCCTGAGAGAATGGAACTACCCAGGAGAGGTAAAAAGGTGGAGCTACCGAGGAGAGCAGGAGCTGCTGATCCAGAGACCCCTCCCAACCAGTTTATGGAGGAGGGGGAGGGACTAGGGGCTCAGAATCCAGGAGCCCTAGTGGAGCACGGGGCTCTCTGATCCCGCCGTGCCCTGTTGTATGGGACTGTTGGGAGTCCCGGCCTGGGATGGACTTAAGGAGAGCACCCAAGGGGCCTTGTAAGTTTTTTCCTCTGTAGGAAAAGACCCATTGAACTCCCCTTAAACAGAAGTTGTTAGAGCCTCTGTTCCTCAGTTTTTGAGCGCAGCGGAAGGCGGGAGGTAAAGCCAAAATGGCCTCAGCAGCGTGCTTTTGAGCAAGGGCCAGCACTGCTCTCTCAGAAAGGAAACATTTTCTGAGACCACCAGGATCTCATGCTCCACTTGTCTCCCCTACAGGTTTCCGGGACCTGAGGGTCACATGGTTCATGCTAACTGCCAGTCCCAAGGCTGGCGAGATGGCTCAGTGGTTAAGAGCACACTGGTCGCTCTTGCAGAGGACCCAGGTTCAGTCCCCAGCACCCACATGGTGGCGAACAACCACCCATAACTCCAGTTCTCTAGGATCCCACGCCCTCTTCTGGCCTCCGTGGGCATTGGACAATATGGGTTAGCTTGCATAGGTAAGGGAATGTATTCATACACATAAAATAAAAAAATAATAAATAAAATAACAGCCAGTCCCCGACTCTACGTTGGGGGGGGGTCTAGATTCTTCTTTTCCTTTTATCTCCCCACCTACCTAGTCTTGATACTGTGAAAGTCTTCAAACAAAACCTTTGAATCTTCATCGACAGACTTTCTTGCCCCCGCTGCCACTGTGTGGAGAGGATGGATCCTTTGGCTGCTAAAATCCTTTTGGTTCTTTTTTTTTTTTTTTTTTTTTTTTTTGGTCTTTTCGAGACAGGGTCTCCCTGTAGGCCCAGCTGTCCTGGAACTCACTCTGTAGACCAGGCTGGCGTTGAACTCACAAAGATCCACCTGCCTCTGCCTCCCAAGTGCTAGGATTAAAGGCGTGCGCCACCACGAAATGTAGCCTGTTCTGTCCTTTTCTTGTCTCCTATCGCTATCTCTTCCCATGTGACACTGGGGCATTTGCAGAGGGAGTGTAGACCGGAGTAGGAAAGGAAGCAACCAGGAGCTCAAGTGCAGCCAGCTCGGCTGTGGCCGGACCTTGGCCAGCATGGGGAGTAGGGAGTATGGGGCGGCTGATCTGCCTGTTGGACCAATGTCCGCTCACTGCTCCAGCCTCCCACAATCGCGCTCCCTGTTCCTTTGGGCAGGAGGGAGGTTGGCAGGGGCGGTGAGTTTATCTTTGCCAGGCTTGCCTTTG
The DNA here is from genome assembly GCA_009823505.1 of Rhizomys pruinosus. NCBI lineage: Eukaryota > Metazoa > Chordata > Mammalia > Rodentia > Spalacidae > Rhizomys > Rhizomys pruinosus. Next base: position 4,871,423 of record VZQC01001095.1, on the reverse strand, counting down.
ATTTCCATCTAGCTAGGCCTCTGGGTCCCTGTGGTGGAGAAGGGACTGGGAACTAAAGGAAAAAATCCATGCTTTATGTTATCTGCCAGTGGCCCCTACGTGAGCCTGAGTGCTGAGAGTTTCCAGGAGAAGGGGGTGTTCTCTGTCCCCACCTCCTGCCAAGTTTCTGGGCATCATTTTTCGTTGCTCAGGCCTTAAAGCTAGAGCTAAGCTGGGGCTTATGCTACCCACCACCTAGCAGTGTGACATCTGTGAATGGATTTCTAATTACACATATAAATCAGCATGATTGGAAATTCTTGAAATTTTATTGGGAAGGAAATTTATAGTGATTAAAACCAATTAATTTGGGCCTCCTATTAATCCAGGCGGCAGAGTGGGGCTGCCATGCTACTGTGCACCCCGAAAGCCACTGGGTAGGGAAGGCTCAACTCGGGGCCACTGGAGGCATGTGCTCATTTTCCAGGTTACTAATATTCATTCCATGTTTTAAATTACACCCCTGCCCCTGGCCACGTATCTTGTTTTGCATCTAAAAATAGAGTTCTAGGCTTTCACTAAAGATTCAGAAACACTAAAAGTAATCTTTTTAATCAAAATAAAGAACCCTTTTTAATTACTCAGCCTCCCTCACAGTTGGAGGTAATAATTGTCATGCGCTCTTAAGTAGGGCTGTTATTAGATTTCCCTGGGGCTCCTCTATTTTCTAGAAGTTTGCAATACTGGCTGTTGAATGGCAAAGGATGTCAACTGCTCGTTTCTTTAAGTCTATCATGTGGGGGCGCCTTGGACACGAAGGTAGGAGCAGGAGTGGGGATGTGGGGTACCGGGTCCGAGTAGGACGGAGCCTCCTGGTGGTTCTGCACTGCAGGCGAGATAAAGTTCGAATCCCTCTCAGTGAGTCAGAATTCTCCAGAGAATCAGAAACAATTATATATGCTTGTGTGTGTGTGTGTGTGTGTGTGTGTGTGTCTGTCTGTCTGTCTGTCTGTGTGAGTGTGCATGCCAAAGTTCAACATCAGGTGTCTTCCACTATTGCTCTTCACCTTATGTTTTGAGACAGTATCTCTTACTGAACCTGGAGCTTGCTGACTGGCTAGACTGGCTGGCCGTTGAGCCTCCTGGGGTCCTCCTGCTTCTTCTTCCCAGCACTGAATTATACATGCTGCCATGCCCAGATTTTGATGTGGATCCTGAGGATCTGAACTCAGGTTCTCAAGCTTGTGCAGCAGGCACATTATACACCAAGCCATCTCCCCAGCCTGGCAAAGAGATTTATTCTGAGCAATTGGTTCATGGAGTGATGGAAGCTGAGAAGTCCTATAACCTCTTGGCTACAAGCTAGCGGCTCTTCTAGCTTCTAGTGTTTGCTATTAAAGCCAATAGCACAACTTTTTTTTTGCTTTTTTTGAGCCAGGGTCTCCTTGTAGCCACAGCTAGCCTAGAAGTGACTCTATAGACCGGACTGGCCTACATCTCACAGAGATCTGTCTGCCTCTGCCCTCCACAGTGCTGAGATTAAAGGCATGTACCACCTGTACCACCACACCCAACTCAATAGCACAATTCTAACTCAAATCCAAAGGCCTAAGAGCTAAGAGAAACAAAGTCTAAATTCTATTCTAAGATCAAAAACAATGATGGAAAAAATGATGGATGGTCCAGCTCAAGTTGAGAGAAAATTCACATGTCCTCTGTCTTTTTGTTCTAGTTGAGCCCTCAGTAGATTGATTGATGTTATTATGCATGTTGGTGAAGGCAGATCTTTACTCAGCCTGCAGGTTTAAATGCTAATCTCTCCCAGGACCATCCTCACAGACACACCCAGTGATAATCTTTTCCTACCTATGTAAGCATTCCTCAGTTCAGTTATTTTGACACATAGAATTAACCATTACAATCTTGATAACTGGTTCTCATTTATATCTAACATCTTCTTTCCACGATTCCAACCAAGACCCTATCTATCCTTCTTCATCTAGGCTAGAAGAGTTCTTTGTCTCTGTTCCTATCACCTCAGCTCCAATTGCAGGAAGTGGAGAAAGGATGTAGATTCCTGCCCTGGGGTTGCCGTGAGAAAACACCTCAAGCCGGGTAGTTTAAATGCTAGAAAGGTATGTCTCATAGTTCTGTGAAGTCTGAATTGAGGTGTCAGCTGGGCTATTCTCCCTCAGAACCTGTGGGGGAATTCACTCATGTCTCTTGTAATTTATGGTGTTTGCTAGTAGTTTGTGGCTTGTGGATTTTTCACTCCTACCTGCCGTGTCCCATTTGTCTCTGTCTTCTTTCTCATAAGGACACCAGTCATGTGGGATTAATGCTCACACTAATTACCCACTAACAAATAAGGTCACGTTTATGGTAGACATCAGGGGTCAGAATTTCCAAGTGAATCCATGACAGGGCCCTTTTGACAGATCTCTTTAGTTACAGGACTATTTTGAGTGTTAGTGATCCTTGGAACTTCAAATATAGTTAAGTGCTTTTTCCTTGTTTCTTTGATGTTCATCAGTCTTTTGACTCTGTACTGTAGTAGGTTGTTGTAATGACTTGTATGTGTAGGTATATATCCTCTGAAATGAAGCATTGCCCTATGAATAGAGGCCCATTAAGTCTCAGAAGTATACAAAAAGCACAAGGTCCAGAAAATAAACAACTGACAAGGCTCAGGAAGTTCCTGAATGCTAAGAAGGCTGCATCCCAAAGTTATGTAATTATTAACTGTCAGGGTGTGAGCTCCAGAAGCCCATTGAAATGCAGAGACACCTAAGACCAGTGGTGCCCAGGAACCTGCTCTACCAGGCCAGCCTTTGGTTATGGAAAAACGGGCCATCACCGATTATTCAGGAATCTTCCCCCTTTTTGAAAGCCAGACTCCTGCAGAGTGCGCTACCCACCCCCACTCCCACTGAATCCGGCTCCCACCTTCTCCCTTAAATTCCCAAGCCAGACGCCATTCTGGGCTTGGCCTGGTTCTCTCCCTCCCCTGAGCATAGCCCCGGCTACTCTGAATTAAACTTTGCTCCGAAGAACTCAGACCTTGTGGCTTTTCATTCCAGGGGGGGAGCGCCATAACCTTACACTAACCACTGCTGGAGAAAGGAGACTGAAAAGCTGCAAGTTACACAGTCTTGGGTTATCTATCAGCCAGGCTGGGAGAGCTGTCTGGTGATACAGCTGTCTGACTCACCCATGCTCCTGTAAGTAATCCCAATAAACTCACTGGTCCACCAAGCTAGATTTTAGTGGAATCATTTCTTCGGTTTGTCATTTGTTCCTTTTCTGGGGTGAATAGACGTTTGTTCATGCCTCCCCAGGAAAAATAACGTAACAGTTGTGGATATTCCTGCTCCTACCCTACCCTCTAATTCTTCCTGTCTGGCACTTTAATTTTGCATCATGTTTCAGAGTAAGATCTCAGCCTCTTTCTTTTCCTCCTGACCACACAACTGCATTGCATTCTCCAGACTCTCAGCAGTTTGTTGAGGCAAGGTGATTGGGTCTATCTTGCAGAATGTAGAGGGAGTGCATGTGATTCTAGGCTTGGCTTTCCTGTCTAGCATATGATGCATTCTCTTTTCTGGTCTGCAGGATGGATGTGGATGGTCTGGTGGAGAACAACAGTATCCTTACATGGAAGGATTTTTGGATCACTTACTGGAGCAGAAACCCCATTTCCACTTCCTCATTGCCAGTTCCTTCATCTGCTGTGACATGAGCAAGAAATGAACCGTCATGATGAGTCATCACTGAGAAGTTAGAGTTATGTAATGGACTAATTCACACAGTCATGGTGTTGACGTTTCCAACCTGCCTGCAGACCCAGGTGAGGCTTGTGCAGTTGGAATCTGGCTCTAAAGTGCTCAAAATGGTTTTCTGGCTGGCAGTGAATCAAGCTGGTTTTCTCTCCATGTTAAATTGCCCACCATTTCGAGCACTACTCTTTTGTATAGCTTCCTCTGACCGAAATTTCTTTCAGTTTTCATCTAAAATGTCACTTTATCCTGTCCTTAATGTCTTAAACTATTCCAATGACCAACCCATTCCCCTGCTTTCCAGTTTCCCTCCCAGGATTCGACTCTGGTCTAAAGTCTCCTGTCCTTTTGGCTGCTGTTCAGTCATCATCCACAGAGTTCCAACCGCCAGGAGTTGGACCTCCTGTTTGTCTCATATCGTCAGCATGCACCGGAAGCTACGACTTTTTCTTTTTTGAGTGACATTTTCAGAACGATGTTGAGGAAGTCCCTGCATCACTGCTTGTTTGAAAATGACTTTGTTCTGCCCTTACTGCTCACTGCCAGGCGTTTAGCTATAGTCTCTAGATTCTGAGTCAGTTTCCATCAGAACTTTGTTGGCACTGCTGTCTCCTCAGCACACAGAGCATTTGAATCTTCCTTGTTCTTTGTAGGATTTCAAGATCTTCTCTCTTCATTGGTATTCTGAAGTTCTGTAGGGATATACTTTTATTTATTGTACTGGGTCTGTGATCTGAACATAAGTGTACTGTTTAATAGCTGGAAAATTGTTTCATATTATCTCTTTGATAATTTCCCCTTCTTTACATGCCCTGATATGTCTTTCTGGGATACCAGTATCAAATATTAGATTTCTTGGATTTGCCCTCCAAGTCTCATATCATTCCTAAAATATTTTCCATCTCTGTGGTTTATCTTTGATTTTTTTAAAAAATCAAAGATATTTAAAAAGAAACTGAAAGACCCCCAGAAAACTGGAGTGACTCTCACTCAAATCTCAGGATAGAAGGACTCCCAAAAAATCAGCCAAGACCATTCTCACTGCAATTACATGAGGTTTATTCGGGAAAAACCAGTGCACTGGGGTCAGACTTGTAACCCAAGCAGGGGCAGAGGAGACCGACCCCCAGGGACTAGAATAGGGAACTTTTATAAGCAGGGACCCCAAGGTATGGGGAAATGGAGGAAGGGTTTGTGTAATAGTAAGAAATCATCTTGGCACGCAGGCCAGGGACACACAGGCGGGCGTGACTCAGTTAAGCATAAGGTATGAGGAAGCAGGGAGGGAAACCTTATCTTAACACACAGGTAAGCATGACTCAGTTTAAGCACCACGGGGTATGAGGAAGCAGTGAGGGAAACCTTATAGCGTACGTGAATTGGAGGCTTATGGGATGGCAGTACCATGCTTCCTAAAGACAGATTTTAAAGGTGCATAAAACCTTGGAGCAAGGGTCCTTCATTCCCCACTCTCTCTAGGACATAGTTTCTAATTTTTTTAGATTTTTTTTTTTTTTTTTTTTTTTGTTTTTTTTGTTTTTTTTTTTTTTTAATCAGAATAGTGTCAGAGTAAGCCCCTTTTAAATTTTATTTTTGAGCCCGTATTTCGCTAACTGCGCTGATATTGTTGGCGAAGATTAAAATACTACACAGCACCTACTACTCTGGGAACATACAAACAGTTTATCGTTAGACACAACTCCTGCAACTGGATGAGGAAATGTTGGGTCAGTTATCTGCCCTCACATATCAACAGTTATCTTTAAGTTAGCTGTTGTTGAGGCCTTGAGCAACTGTCTTTGAGCAATCAATGTTTTTGAGCAATTGAGCTTCGAGTTGGTTCCAGGTAATTGCGTAAAATGGGGCTATACTCAAAATGGAGTCAGTGTGGGCCTCTTTACATTTTTTTTTTCTTGTATAACTGGGGAGCTAAAAGTTTAAGATTCACTTGTCTTTTTTCTCGTCAGGGGGGACCATATACTGGGGGCCATACCTTGTCCTGAGTACCATGTTTTAATGGATTTTATCCACTTTTAATAATCTGACAAGTGATTAAGGATGCATCGGGCCACCAGTATGGAGCAACCAGAGGATAAGTTTACTGTCAGATCTATGAAGTCTTCAGCTTCTCAGCTGAGAAAGAAACTGGGCTCCTTCAGGGGTCTTGACCTAAACCTGCCTAGCCAATTTTAGCTCCTACGTCTTTATTACATTACCCTCTGAGGGGGTTACCCCAAATTGCCAGGAGGAATTGGGGCGCTGCACCGCTCTGACTTCTTCCATAGCTGAAAAGGGCATAGGAGGTGGATGACTGGGGACTACCTTTCAGTGGATCTATCTGAAAGGCCCCAAAAGGACAGAGAACAAAGTCTTTAGCCAGTGCCTGTGAAGAGCAGTAGCTAGGTACATTTGTAGACAGGGAACCAGGAGAAGGAACAGGGTGAATTAAATGTCCAAACTTAAAATCTTTAGAAATTTTCATGAGGAGTTCGTTGAAGCATCCATATTGGGCTTCTCCTTTTGTTCTGTGGCTATGGTGTTGTCTGGGCTCAGGATCTGCTTTCCAGTAAGTTTAATAATCTTGGTGTGATTTCCCTTAGCTTAAAGAGAGAGAGAGAGGAAACTTTATTATTTTGATAACAACAGATCTCATATGACTTTAAATGTGACTTAACGTCTAGGCTTTGGAGGCACAAGCTTTCAGACTTTAAGGAAATATAATGATTGATAATCTTTTGGTTATCTTCCGTTGGTGTCTTGGAATCCATACAGTTAGCCCAATTAACCATCTTTATGTTTGAAGGTCAGTATGAGGATCGGGTCTTCAGGGACCACGCCGGCCTTGGGGGGGGGGCTTCTGGCTCCTCTTGGTTTTTTTAATCACCAGTTCCAGCCACACGAGGACAAGTCAGTCTTGCTAGACCAGGCTTTCCGTTTTAACAGACTGGACACTGGCTAGAGTCCCATTAGTGGGTCTCCAAGACCCCCCTACACAGCAAGACTGGTGACCCACATCTATAGGACATTTCAGGAGATGTCCCCAGACATAGTTCCCATAATTGGTTGACCTCAGAGGGCAAGACACAAGAGTTCCTTAGGTCCCTCAGCCGAAATGGTATTGGCATTTAAGTATGGTAGTTATATACCCAGAAAGTCTAAGTTCCACCAGGCTAACCCTTTAATTACTGTATAATAATTCTAGATAAGGTTGACAAAAGGTGCAAGCAGCCTTGTATAATACTACGGGAGGAGGAACTAACACCAATACGTTAACAGGCAAACTGCAAGGTATCGAATATAAACAATTTTAGGCTTATTTTAAATGTAAAACTGGTTCACTACAGTTACTACAAAGGGGGACAATCCTTTCGTCTTATTCAGACCCTTTATACCTCGTTTATAGTTTTTCAAAGAAAGACAGGAGATTGTAACCATACCTTAGAGCAGGAAATAAACTGAAAGGTTACCAGCCCATCCAGACTGTCGTCTTCTGGGACTGCATACAGCGGTTTCAGGAAGAAAGAAATCTAGCCTTTAAGCCAAATTAGCTGTTGGTTAAAAGAAATATCAAATACGCAAATCTTGGACATAGAAACATAAAGATAATTTTTCAGTAGCCATAGGTAACCCAACATTTACCTGTGCCACCAGTTATATCTAAACCTGCAACAGGGAGGCAGGTTCAAGCTAGGGAGAGGACTGAAATTCAACAAACTCTGTATATTTACACGATCAAATCCTATTCAGGCCATTATAAACCAGCTTGAGTATATATATATATAATAGATATATAATATACCATTTTACTTAGTACAGGTAGTTTTATCATTTTTACTAAATCTTGAGGTGCTATGTGATTGCATACGAAAGGTTGGACAAAAACTAACACGCTTAAACAAACCTTCAAATTTAAGCTTCATTTATATATCGAGACCGTTTAATACCTGTCACAACAAACTTCCTTCGCAGACTTTTATACACTCTCAATACTTTTAATGATCTTGCTTACATAATCCTTACTAAAAATACTTTTAACATTTTTACTTAATACATAAGTGAATTAATAACCCGTTAATTGTGCAGTGTTTACTTAAGTAATTAATATATTGTTTCCCGTGTAACAAGATGGGACAGTGTATCTTAAATACTATAGTTTGAAAAAATCACAGAAATGCTCAATAAAAATTGAGCTCTTAGTTTTGAAACATCTCAGGACTGAAACACTCTATGTCCCAGATCTCAGGCATCCATGTCGCTTATTTTATTGCGAGGAATGCAAATGGTCAACTTCACACAGCAATTTTTTTTTTTAATTTATATTTTCCTCTCTGGGCCAAAGACTATGTCTATAGGATTCAAGTAGCCCTGTCAGGCTTCAAACAGCAGATTGTGAAGAGGCCTAAAGCTGGCCCTCCTTCCCAAGATACAATTATCAGTAAATCATTAAGCATTAGAAGCAAGCCTATTCATTTTTTTAAAAAAAAAATTTTTGTTAATTTTTTTTTTTTTTTTTGTTTTTTTTTTTATTTTATTTTTTTTTTACAGCTCCATGAAACAAATAGTTTAACTAGTTTAACCCAAAACTTTAACACATTGATTGAAAAACTCTAATTAGAGAAAAACCTAAATCAGGGTAAAAATATGACTTTAAGTTTGTAACAGCAACTCAGAAATTTCACAGTAATGTTCTCTGCACCCAAGACCCTTGGCCTGTGCTAGATTAAAGGCGGTGTGCCACCATGCCCAGCAAAGAGACCAAAAAATAAGCCACATCCGTTCACGAACCTGATCCACCCAGTTCTTTAGACCAAATCCCTTTCACACAAACACAAACACACAGTCCTGCCAGCCTGGTCCAGCAGGGGGGGGGCAAGACCCAGGGAGGTCCCTTTTCTTCCTCCCATGAGAAGGAAGGGAGGGAGGAGAAAACTAGGCTTAAAAATTCTTGCAGAAACTAACAGAGCCCAAAAAAAGCTTGCTCCAGACTGCTCTCCTTCTCCGACTGGAGGCAAGAGCCTGTAATTCACCCCTGGAACCATGCAACAACCCACACTGATCCAGATGCCAGACCGCCAAAATCGTCTCTAGCAAGCCGAGAAGGTTGGGCACTCAGAGATGCTCAGGAATTCCCCAAGCTCTAAAGCTTCCTCCCAAGCAGACTGCTGAGTACTGCTGATGAAATTTTCTAGCCTGAAGAAGCAGATTATCTTGGTCCTTTGTGATGCAACTGGGTAGATTTTTGTAACACATGTTTTAACAAGGTGCTGCTCATGAAGCAGCCTGCTTCTCACAGTTATTGACGGCACCCTACTGGGTCATTAGAGACAAAGGAGGTCACCTTCCCAGATGAGCCCAGCCGGAGTCCGATCCAGAGTCCACCGTGGGGCTTTAAGTGGGTGTGAACATCAAAGTGACCAACCTCTGAGCAGTGGTCACCAGAGAAGTCAGGGTTCAAATTTGACTTGAGTCTGAAGCAAGTACAGGTGGTGAGAGTGAGAAAGGCCCATATGACCAAACTCCAGCTCTGTCTGATGCATCGCAAAAAATCTCTAACCTGCCTTTTTCCCATCAGAGACTCAGAATAGGCTTTTCTTTTCTTTAATCAGTAAAAACAGCACAATTTCAGTCCTTTGTTTATCCTTTTCATACCTTTCTGCTGAAAACATCCACAACTCCTCCAGTGCAGGGACAGCAACCCCCAGCCCCTCAAACACACATTCATCCTTGCCCACATTTTTTTACTGGTTTCAAAATGCTGATGCATCCTTTTACCAAAAAAACAACTTCACTCACACCTAAGGCCCAGCCACTGACCAGATGGATTGGAAAATTACCAATAGTCAACATACACATGTGGAATTACCAACACAACACACAGGCTTTTTTTCTTTGGTCTTTTTTGAGACAGGGTCCCCCGTAGCCCCAGCTGTCCTGGAATTCCGCTCTGTAGACCAGGCTGGCCTTGACCACAAAGATCCACCTGCCTCTGCCTCCAAGTACTGGATTAAAGGTGTGGTGCCACCACACCTGGTCCCAAGGGCAACAAAACTGCCCCACCCAAAAAAAAAGCTAGATAATTCAAAGCAAGCAAGTTACATTTTGAAAGAAACACAAACCAAAATGGGATCTTTAAACAGTCAGCTCTGAGGCTGATTTCTATAAACAACCATCACCCTGTTGTGAAGCATTTGAGAGACCAGAGACAATAAATTTAATGACTACAGTATTCAAATTAGAGGCCTTTAAAATGCATTTTTTAAATATCAATTTTTAAACTTTGCACATGCAACTAGTCTGGCATGTCAAAATGAAATGATTCTGTGCACATAAAGGATTGAAACTTGAAGTGGCCACATTGTTTGACAGAACAAACATGAGACAAACACAATAACTGAATTACAAACACCACCACATACACACACCACACAACTGAGATGCATAACAAGCTACATGATCTAGACACAGGTTACCATAACACAAGACATAGATACCTCTTTAAATCAGGGTAGATTCAGAATTTCCCATCCGAGATCCCAGAGGATGAGAATGAAAACAATCTCAGAGAAACAAGATAAAAGCACAGACAGAATAAGGGCCCAACAACAAAAACTATCAGACGGCCGAGAAGACGTGAAAACTCTCATTCTATCAGAGCCTCAACGTCCGCGTCGGCACCCAGACAGGAGGGCCTCGAGCTCCTCAGCCTCCCTCAGACCTCCTGGGACGTCTCCCAGGCGACACAGTCGGTTACCTTCCTGACACATCTGTCGAAAACTCTCCCCCCTAGTCCGAACGGGGAGTCTTGCTCTCACAGCGCAGAGCACTGCAAACCAAAAGTAACAATTTTTGGCGCCTCCAGAATCAGACAGACCAGTAGAGACGGACAGACAGAAAAAAAATCTTACCTCCAAGAGGGTCTTGTTGATTTAGGGTGGTCTCTCAATCCCGATGAGCCCCCAATGAAAGACCCCCAGAAAACTGGAGTGTTCTCACTCAAATCTTGGGATAGAAAACTCCCAAAAAAATCAGCCAAAGACCATTCCCGCTGCAATTACATGAGGTTTATTGGGAAAAAACAGTGCACTGGGGTGACTTGTAACCCAAGCAGGGGCAGAGGAGACCCACCCCCAGGGACTGGAATAGGGAACTTTTATAAGCAGGACCCCAAGGTATGGGGAAATGGAGGAAGGGTTTGTGTAATAGTAAGAAATCATCTTGGCACGCAGGCCAGGGACACACAGGCGGGGTGACTAGTTAAGCAAAGGTATGAAGAAGCAGGGAGGGATAACCTTATCTTACACAACAGGTAAGCATGACTCAGTTAAGCACCACGGGGTATGAGGAGTGGGGAGGGAAACCTTATAGCGTACGTGAATTGGAGGCCTTATGGGATGGCGGTACCAGGGTTCTAAAGACAGATTTTAAGGGTGCATAAAACTTGGAGCAGGGCCCTTCAAAACATAATCATTTATATATATTTTAGAGTTCTTTTCTTCATGCTTTTATTTTTTTTTATTTTTTAATTTTATTATTTTTGTATGTGTATTGAATGTATTGTCTGCATGTAGGTCTGTGCACCTGTGTCGTGCAATGCCACGGAGGTCAGAAGAGGGTGTCGATTCCCCTGGAACTGGAGTTACAGACGAGTTTTGCCATGTGGTGCTGGGGATCGAACCCGGTCACTCGCAAGAGCAGTCAGCACTCTCTTAACCACTAGAGCCATCTCTCCAGCCCCATTCTTCATGCTTAAAAACCACCCTTCCTTTTACGTAGTAATCGCTCTTAGATACAATGTGTTCTTAAATCTCCCTGCTAAATTTTCAGTTTGGGAAAGTTAGAAGTTTTCTGAATGATCTGGGTTTCTCAGGGAACTAGTGTCCTTATTATTCTTCCTAGTCCACCATGTTATTGCTTCTCATAGCCCTGTGATACTCAGCAGTTTATTCATAGCAAAGAAAGACTGGTATGGGCTCCCCCTACTAGACACAGATCCCTTCTCTCTGCCCCCAGCTATCTTCCTTGAGTAGGATGTGGGACTGGGAAAATTTGTGTGTCTGCTTAGTTGGCACACTTTGATTTAAAATGCATAAGCTGGAACACACTTATCAGACCATCCTCGACTCTTACAAGCCTATGAGAAGCTTTGGAACATCTCCAGTGAGTTGGTCCAATATCTGTAGAAAAGAGCTACTGCTTTTAACTTTAGGGAAGAGAAGGAAGGGAACTTTTGAGGTTCTTGTGAAGGTTCGTGTGAGCTCCTGAGCCCTGTGACCCTGTAAGCCCTATGGGTCCTGGGAATCTCATGGGTCTTTTATTCTCTCTGCAAGGGAATGCTAATGGGCCCAAGAACATGGGGCCTTGTGTAGGAGATCACAAGTGCTTTGATTCAAGGTGGCTATGGGCATGTCCAACCTGGAGGAAATAGCTATATAACACACAGTTCCTTAAATATTTGAGCCAATTCTTGATTTCCTACTAATGGCATGCTGTCTTTTCTACAATTTCATCTACTACCAGGTAGTCATACTTCTTTCATCAAGCCAGAAGGATGGGGCTGCTCTCTCTTATCTGTTATCTTAATATACATGTATGAGAGGTAAGCGATATTCTGAAGGCCTAATATACCCCAAGCTTTGTGCTAGGTGCTTTGTATGTTATTTAAGCTTCCTGACAACCTTAGGAGGTGGATATTATTCCATTTTCCAGATGAGCACACTGAGGTACATAGAAGTTAGATAACTTCTTTTTTTTAAGTAATTTATTTATTTCTGTATGTGTATGAATGTACTGTCTGCATGCAAGTCTGTGCACCCGTGTCATGCAATGCCGCGGAGGTCAGAAGAGGGTGTCGGATTCCCCTGGAACTGGAGTTCTCCTGGAATTGGAGTTTTGGACGGTTCTCAGCCGCCATGTGGGTGCTGGGGATCAAACCTGGGTCTTCTGTAAGAGCGGTCGATGCTCTTAACTGCGAGGCCATCTCTCCAGCCCAATTAGATAACTTCTTGAAGTCTCGAAGTGTTGGGATTTAACTTAACTCCAGCTTCAGAGATGATAGTCTTCTTCTCTAATGGCCTACACAAAGAAGGATCTTGGGATTAAAAAAAAAATTGAACCAAATCCAACCACGCATTTCACAAGTCCTGTGTGTGAAGTTTTGAAGCTGAATAAGGCCTCAGATAACTGGCATAGGCTGTCCCTCAACCCCAGCTCCCTGCTATCCAAGTCCCTTTAAATCAGGTTTGTAATTTCTCTGGGCTTACTGGGAGCAGTGCATTTAACACAACAAACACAGGTTCTGTTTCCTATGCAAGTAAATATTTTCCCCAAGCGATTAGCACCCAGACAGCTAGTAATTACCCCATGTGACACTTTGAAAAGCGGACTCTGCATATTTATGGAAAATGATTATTATCACAATATTAGGAGCTCATGTGTGAACATTCCAGAGTCAATGTAACATTTGCAGGCAGTAACAAACCATCTGCTTTGAAAGCTGGTGTTGAGCCTTCCACAGGTAGGGAGGCTGAGCAGGAGGACTGAAGATCTTGGAGTGGGGCTTTGATCTCCCCTGCTCTTTCCAAACAAAACACCCCACACATACATGCAACATAGGCACATGCCTATGCACACGTACTGCACTCTTAGGATTTAAGGAGGACTAACATGCCTTAGCTTTGCCTAAATATGTAATTCACCTGGGCATGCTCCTACCTTAGAAATGTTGCTAAGGTCATTTGCTAAGGTTAACCCCCTGAAGGTGCCCTTATATTGACAGACCTCTTGGGTCTCTGGGTGAGTGTGAAGCTTCTATTAAGTCCTTGAGTGGCCAAGATGCTAAACATCTGAGCAGAATAGCATTACCCATGCAGCAGTCCCACCTGGAGAGGGGATCTTGTGAGGGTCCTGCATCAGGCAGTCTTTGGTACATAGACTAAGGCAGGAAGAATGGACATGTTTGGTTTGCAAGTCAGATGTCAAAAGTCCTGGGTTCTACAGCTAACTTGTTATGAAACCTGAACAAGTGCTTTAACTGCTCTGGAATCTAAGTTTTCTCAACTGTGGAAGCCAGCAATGCTTTAGAATGACCTGTGAACATTTTTCTACCTTCATCTTCTTATCTTCATAAGAATAAAGGGAGAAGATGCTGAAGATAAGCTACATTTCCAGTATCAGTGTGTTTAGTGCTTTTCAGCTATGCAGAGAACAGACACCTGTGTAAGCTCACAGCCCTCATCTTAAACAGGGAACCTCTAGCTTCCTCACCGGGCAAGAGAGTATCCTGCTTCCCACCCACTCAAGCCTCAGTCTCACAGGAACTTTTCTCCCGAAGGATGCAGTGGCCTCTTGATGGGTGAACCGAAGAGCCTATTTTCAATCCATCTTGTTTGGTCTCTGGATGATATGTAGCCTTGAGGCCCTCATCTTCCTGGAACTCTCAATTTCCTTGGCTTTCACAGTTCCAGTTTTTACCCTTTTGTTTTCTTTTGTCTGGGGATTTCTTTCTCCTTTGGCTTCTCTTCCTGGACTCATATCTTCTCACTAAGGTACTGAGGCAGCCCTTCACCTGTCATTCCATAAGTCCCTCCATATGGTCAGCTGGTGGATTCTTCCCTATGGTGATGCTACAGGTCCTTCCACATGGTCATCCTGCAGATCCTTCTACATGGTCATCCTACATGTCCTTCCACATGGTCATCCTGCATGTCCTTCCACATGGTCATCCTGCATATCCTTCCACATGGTCATCCTACATGTCCTTCTACATGGTCATCCTACAGGTCCTTCCACATGGTCATCCTGCAGATCCTTCTACATGGTCATCCTACATGTCCTTCCACATGGTCATCCTGCAGGTCCTTCCACATGGTCATCCTACATGTCCTTCCACATGGTCATCCTGCAGATCCTTCTACATGGTCATCCTACATGTCCTTCCACATGGTCATCCTGCAGATCCTTCTACATGGTCATCCTACATGTCCTTCCACATGGTCATCCTGCAGATCCTTCTACATGGTCATCCTACATGTCCTTCCACATGGTCATCCTGCAGATCCTTCCACATGGTCATCCTACATGTCCTTCCACATGGTCATCCTGCATGTCCTTCCACATGGTCATCCTACATGTCCTTCCACATGGTCATCCTACATGTCCTTCCACATGGTCATCCTACATGTCCTTCCACATGGTCATCCTACATGTCCTTCCACATGGTCATCCTACATGTCCTTCCACATGGTCATCCTACATGTCCTTCCACATGGTCATCCTACATGTCCTTCCACATGGTCATCCTACATGTCCTTCCACATGGTCATCCTACATGTCCTTCCACATGGTCATCCTACATGTCCTTCCACATGGTCATCCTACATGTCCTTCCACATGGTCATCCTACATGTCCTTCCACATGGTCATCCTACATGTCCTTCCACATGGTCATCCTACATGTCCTTCCACATGGTCATCCTACATGTCCTTCCACATGGTCATCCTACATGTCCTTCCACATGGTCATCCTACATGTCCTTCCACATGGTCATCCTACATGTCCTTCCACATGGTCATCCTACATGTCCTTCCACATGGTCATCCTACATGTCCTTCCACATGGTCATCCTACATGTCCTTCCACATGGTCATCCTACATGTCCTTCCACATGGTCATCCTACATGTCCTTCCACATGGTCATCCTACATGTCCTTCCACATGGTCATCCTACATGTCCTTCCACATGGTCATCCTACATGTCCTTCCACATGGTCATCCTACATGTCCTTCCACATGGTCATCCTACATATTCTTCCACATGGTCATCCTACATGTCCTTGTACATGGTCATCCTACATGTCCTTCCACATGGTCATCCTACATGTCCTTCCACATGGTCATCCTACATGTCCTTCTACATGGTCATCCTGCAGATCCTTCCACATGATCATCCTAAAGATTCTATGCTTGGTCATCCTGCATGTCCCTCCATGTGATCATCCTGCGTGTCCCTCCACACAGTCAACTGGCAGGTCCTTCGGGCTTGATTTGCCTTCTCTGTGGTGATAACCTTAGTGTATATCTCTAGCTCAGGTCACCATTCTGATGTGACTCATTTACACAACCCTCGAACCCTTACAAAGGTAGGTTCCATGAACATCTCCAACCCCACCCTAAGAGAACAGGACTCTCTCCTATCCACCAAGGCTGTTCCTATGGGCTTCCACATTCACTCCATGCCTACTCTACCTCTGAATTCTCTGTTCCTCCCTACTTTCCCTATGGAACAGCACCATCCTGTCCACTTAGCCACCGTCTCTTCTTCCTGCTTCTGGTAGCTCCCAACACCCATTCCCCCACAGTGCGGTTGCTGTGCTGAGTTGTTTGATGACTTTTTTAAAAATTATAAATTTCATCACAGAATCACTCCTTGCAATAAATATTTCTGTATTGGATTGTTGTCATCATTATCATTAGTATTATTTTCAGTGTTGGGAGTTGAATGTAGGGTCTCACAACATGGTTAGTAAATGACCCACCACTAGCTTGGGCTTTTGTTTTTGATACCCAGCATCCATTTATTGTTTGGTATCAAATCTCTGGTTGTCCTTTAGGAATGCTACCTCCTTCAGCCTTAATCTCATTCTAGATGCAATATATCACATTGTTTAAATAAATCATCTCATTTTACTCTCCTTAACCCAGTAGTCATCCAGGCTTGAAATATCAAGCCAAATCAGGCCTGGGGCTTCTACTTGAACTATCTGAAAAGGAATTTGTTGCTCTTGAACCTGGGAGGCTATGAGGCAGGAGCAGGTGTGACTTCCATGTGTAGCTGAAGAAAGAAGTGGGTGCCAGGAGGAGAAAGCACCAAGCCGAGATGGCAGGGCCAGATCCAGACCTGAACCGTGAGTTCTGTGTCTTCCTAAAGCCAGCTCATCATCCCTGTTTTCTTTTTTCTTTCTTTCTTTTCTTTTTTTTTTTTATCCCTATTTTCAATTGGGGCAGCACTAATATATCTTTTCACTAAAATCATTGTGTTGAGTTTCCTTCTGTTTTACTGATACACATTCAGTGGCCCTTCATTGCCTGTGGAATGAATTCCAAGTTCCTTAACCAAGTCCACAGGGCCCATTGTCACCTGGTGTTGTTCCCCTCCCCCTCAACCTTAGCTTTCTTTACCCTTGATACTTCACCAAGATAGATCTTCTTCCAGTTCTACACTTTACCACTCTACCATAATTGCTTTTTATTTTCTGTTTCCTCTGGGAGATTGCTAATGCCATGGGGATAGGGTTATGTCTATTTTATTCTCTCTTGTAGCTCCAGCTCCAAATACGATGCTTGGAATATGTTGGTTCTAAGTAGATATTTGTCAAATCTAGATGACATATTTTTGTCTGTAATTGATATGTGTGCACTATATAATGGGAGATTGAGAAAAACCTCTCCCAGGTTTTCAGTGGATATCAGGGATGTTAGAAAAGGCTCTGTGGAGAAGTTGGTGCCAGAGGGATCCTCGCCAGAAGCCAACAATGGTGACTTGGTGTGACAGGCACTGTGTTAACCATTTTAGCTTCTTTAATCCTCAGAACCACACATGAGATTGTGAGGAAAATAGGTTAAAAGAAATAAAAATGTCCTTTGTAAGGCCACTCAGCAAGTGAATGACAGAAGAAGGGATCTTGTGTTGGGCTAATATGGCAGGGAGAAAATTCCAAGTAGTTGTAAGACCCTGCACAAAACTCAAAGCAGAAGTGTTGATTCTATCTTTATTTACTATTTTGTTCATTATGGATTTTAAAAATTAATTTTGATTTCACTTTATTTTAAAATTAAAACCTTTTTGTGTCTATGTGCATGGACTAAGTATATATGTGTACCCACAGAGGCCAGGAAAAGACATGGAACTTGAGTTACATGGGGTCCTGAGTTGCCCAGTATGGGTGCTGGGAACCAAGCCTGGGTCATCTACAAGAATAGCAAGTGCTCTTACCACTGAGCCATCTCTTCAGATCCAATTTTCATTTTAAAAATCATTGTATTGCATATTGTTTAGCTTGAGGACGGAGCTCTTTGGTGCACCTTATACTTTGCTGAGTGTCACTTGCTTCCTGAGTGTATTTGGGAAACTGTAATAGTACAGGTTGCATCAGTAACCATCTCTGTTATTGTGATGAGGGAAAGGCTTATTTTGGTCCATGTTTGCAGAGGTTTCAATCTCCGGTCATTTCACTGCCTGTTTCTGGGCCTGTGGTAAGGCAGAGTATTGTGGCTGAAGTGTGGCAGAGGAAAGCTGCTCACCTCATGGCATACAGGAAGCAGACAGATGATGGGACTGGAGACAAGGTACGTCTTTCAAGAGCACACCCCAAGTGTCCTACTTTCTCCAACCAGGCCCCACCCCAGTCCAATAATGCTATCAAATTATCAAGAAATTAATTGATTAGGTTAGAGCCCTTATGATCAATGACTTCCCCAAAGTCCTTCTTCTGAAGGCATCAAGCCTTCAAAACATGAGCCAAAGCATCATACAGGCACATGGATTTGGTTTGTGGTGGTAGAAGGAGATGAGGGGTGTGTATAGACAGATGGGAAGGTAGGAGTCTGGTGACAGAGGCCTATGGATTAAGTCATAGGATAGGAGAGTCATTCTCTAACTTCAATAACAGATAAACCTTATTTCAAAGAAAAAAGTTCTGAACGACCCTCCAGCTCCTTAAATTATTTTCATTGTATACTTAGTTATTGTGCTGGATAGCTTTAGTGTCAACTTGACACACCTGGGTTGAGGGAGCCTCAGTTGGGGAATTGGCTCCATTGGATTGGCCTGTGGCCACATCTGTGGAGTATTGTCTTGATGGTCGAGCAGTGTGGGAGGGCCCAGCCCACAAGAGTGGTGCCACCCTGGGCAGGTTGTTGTGTATTGTATAGAAGGTTCAGGCTGGGCATGGGCCAGGGGATCAAGCCAAAGTAAGACAGGTCTCCTCAGGCCTGTGCTTCAGGTCTGCCCCAGGTTCCGGCCCTAGGAGTTACCCTTGGGCGCCCTAAAGTGAGTGAACTGGTGACCCCAGGAGATGTAGCTGATAACACCCTTTCCTCCCTAAGTGGTGTTGGTCAGAGTGTTTTGTCACATCAATGGAAGACAAACTACAACAGAAATATATGGATATAATTAAATGAAATAGCAATTTTGCATAAATATAAGCTTAATTTATAAATAAAATGCAAAACTAACAACATTCAAATGAACACCCTGACTCTTGCATGATGCATGATGCTGGTTTATGTGTGAATCTGAAGTGCGTGTGGCAGTGATCACCAGGGTAACTGTAAAGGCTGTATTTAATCTGCCAGTTCTAGGGCCCATATTATTATTATTATTATTATTAATATTTTCAAAACAGCTTCTCCTGATGTGGTTCTTCATTTGGCTGGGAAGAAACCCCTGCCATTTTAATCTTTCCATTTTTTTCATTGGTAAAGTAGGTCACCTTGGTGTTAATGTGTGGTGAATAAAGAAGCAAATATAGATACAGAGTTATAAGATATTTAATCATCCAAATGTTCTGGAATGTGAAAGATAGATATTTAATGTCCCCAGGAGAATTCTTAAATTGTGAAGTATCTGTAGTGGAACACAATTTGGAAGCTAATTCTTTAGACCACTGGGGCTGGAGAAATATTGAAAGCTGCGAGCAAGTTGCATGCTG
The DNA here is from genome assembly GCA_009823505.1 of Rhizomys pruinosus. Taxonomy (NCBI): domain Eukaryota; kingdom Metazoa; phylum Chordata; class Mammalia; order Rodentia; family Spalacidae; genus Rhizomys; species Rhizomys pruinosus. Next base: position 4,851,960 of record VZQC01001095.1, on the reverse strand, counting down.
GGATAGCTGTTCCCTTTTTTTTTTTTTTCGTTTTTGGTCTTTTGGAGACGAGGCCTCCCGTACTCTGCAGCTATCCTGGAATTCGCTATGTAGACTAGCTGGCCTTGAACTCACAGAGATCCAGCTGCTCTGCCTCCAAGTCTGGGATTAAAGGCATGGGCCACCATGCCCAGCCCTAGCTGTTTCCTTTTTTTTTTTTTTTTTTTTAAATTTTTATTGATGGTTTTGGCATTTTATACATCTTTTCCAATTCAGATCAGGCATATTTCCCTTCCCCTTCCCCCCCACCCCCACCCCATCCCAGATCATGTATTCTGCCATAACTGTCCTGCATCTGTCAGGTTTTTTTTTTTTTCTTTTTTAGTATAAGTGATAATCCATGAGTATAAGCATCCTTCGGGCAAAAACCAATCTGTAGCTGTGGTGCCCAAACCCCCACAGTCCCCCATTCAGTGGAGGTTGACAGGTTGTTTGTTCAATCAGTTGATGTGATCAAATGAGTGTCCAGACTACATCGCTGTAGTTTCAACCGTTCACCCCAAATCGCAGCCTTTACATCTACCACTCCCCCTCTTCCGCAATTGTGTTCCCTAGGCTTGGAAAAGGGGCACAGGTGGATGAGAACAAAACATTCTACTTTCTCTGAGCTGTTGACTTGATTCTGGCAATTCTGGCTGTTTCCTTTCAGGGGCTGACAGTTTGTTCAGAGTAAACTTTCGATCCTACTAATGAAGCACAAGCAATTAAGATATATAGGTATTTAAGCGCACTAATGTTATGGTGGTTACTTTGCATAGACACATGTTTGGATGATATGTTAAATTCATGAATTACATTTTACCCCCTGATAAATATAACGGGTCTTACTGGGGCTTATGATCATCTCCTAACCTGTAGAGGATGTAGGCTGTGGCATCAGCCATGGGTTATTCCCCAAGGAGAGAGCCAACAGCAAATTAAGATTTGGGATATACAGGCACATGGCTGCCTCTGCTGCACAGTATTCCAGGCAGGTGGGGAAGTGTAGGCTGGTGCTAATGGGTGAGTCTTTGCTTGACTCAGGGAACCCTGTATTTGCGTTGGTTAGTGGCCTTGGGAACACTCTTCTGGCATTCAGAGTCCATCTGTACCCTTGCATGTTGGTCTCAATACACCCCTCCCATGTTAACGTAGGTCTTCGTCAGCAGGGTCTTATCGCCTCCCTCCTGCAGGTATCCCAACTAAGGGGCAAGGAGCCCTTACCTTTGTGGGCCTTGGATCCCCTGGCAACATCCCCCTGGTAGAACAATCCATTGCTGATGTCAGAGCTCCTGCATTAATATACTTTGCCTAAGTGCATAGCCCAAGACTTTATTTATATTTGTTCTAACAGAGTATAATCCTTTTCACAGTTCTATGTCTATTAGTCAATTAAAGAAGGCATTTTTACCGGTTTTATAAAGAGATTACCTCTATAATAAGTTGTCTCCAATTTAGAGTTGGAAAATGACATCATCACGTCATATTTCTCCTTGTTCTATGGGGGGGGAGGCAAGAAAGTCATATCAAAACCTTTGTTGCACCTAGAATGAGTATAAGTTTCATTAGGACGCATTATAGATAGTTGGGTTACATGTAGGACCACAGAAGGGTTGCGATGTTTATGGCAACTGAGGCTTTTCTTCCTTTCATGTTCAGACGGGTCAACCTTTCAGTTTGCCACTTTTTGGTACATCCTACGTCAATGCAAAGCATTATCGTTTTCTGTGCCTTGATCCACCCTATAGTTAATGTATACATACATGTCTTCTGGAGACTCAAGGGTTAAAAAAAAAAGGGGGGGGGGGCGGTACAGACAGCCATGAAACCTTCTAGCAAAAACTTGCAATTCAAATCTTAAAACTAACTATGGGAAAAGATTTGTTGTTCCAACAGGACAAAAATGGTACCAACTTAACGGGCCGTTGAGAAAAAGAAAAGATCAACCTAGCTTTTCCTTTTACATAGTGTGGATGGCTAGTTAGAGGGACAAAAACTAATGGCAGCTCAGGTGAGCAATGATAGTGTCTGGACCTGAGTTTGGAGAGGGTGTGGAAAAACAAGGACAGCCCATAGCTGAGGAGATAGACCAATAGGAATGCAGGATTAACTGAGCATGGGTGCTGACAGACAGGAGGCTTGACAGACTCCAGGCCTCCTTGGATTTATTAGTGGGTAGTGCCACCATTAGAAGGAAAACCTCAGAAAGTAAGTTTTATAGGAGGGCTGATTGATGACTTTAGACTTGGACATTCTGAACTGGGGTGTCTGAGAGACAGCTGGGAGATGCTGACCGGGAAGCTGAAAGATCAAGAGAGGAATTTGGTGTCGGGAGGTATAAACCAAATGTCCTTGGTTCCCCCGAAGGTCAAAGGTTGAGCCTTGGGGACTGATCAGTCCTGTGATGTATATGCCAAAACTCACTTGAGTAGGGGACTCAAGGGGGATTCTCCAAATGATTGATGGTCATTTGAGAGAAGGGACTACTGAAGAAAGAGTCCTAAAGACAGTGACGGTTCTGGGGAGGAGCAGGATGTTTCTGGAGTGGAAAGTGGTCGTGGAGGCAGACTCCAGGTAAGAGGAGCCGTAGGGCAGAGACAGTGATGGTTCTGGGGAGGAGCAGGATGTGTCTGGAGTGGAAAGTGGTCGTGGAGGCAGACTCCAGGTAAGAGGAGCCGTAGGGCAGAGACAGTGATGGTTCTGGGGAGGAGCAGGATGTGTCTGGAGTGGAAAGTGGCAGTGGAGGCAGACTCCAGGTAAGAGGAGCCATGGGGCAGGAAAGAGGGGGATCAATGTCATCAGCAGACTGGTCCAGCAAGATGGGGCCAGATCCATGGCTAGAAGAGTTGATCCTCTGTCAGGATGGTTTGAGTGGAGTAGAGATAGGAGGGGCTGGATGACTGAGTGGAGGGGAGAGACAGAGAATGTTCTGGAGATGAGAGAAGAGAGGTGTTCTAGTGCCTTTTGTTGGCTGTGATAACACATTTACCAAAACAACTTGAGGGACGCAAGGGTGTGGGCTTATATGTCTAGCTCACAGTCCATCATCGGGAGGAGCCAGGGCAGGAGCTTGAGGCAGAAACCTGGAGGCAGGAACTAAAGCAGAGACCATGAAGGAACGTGCCTTATTGGCTTGCTTCCTCTGGTTTACTTAGCTATTTTCATATATAGCTCAGGGTCACCTGCCCAGGGATGGCACCACCCACAGTGGACTGGGCCCTCCTATATCTACCAGCAAACAAGAAAGTGCCCACAGACATGCCCGTGGGCCAATCGGGAGGAGGAAATTCTTCCACTGGATGTTCTCTCTTCCCAGATATCTCTAGTTTGTGTCAAGTTGACGAAAACTAATCAAGAAGCTTAAACGTTCTAAATCTATAGGGCTGTTCCATTGGGATGACAAAATACTTGAGTAAGTCAACTGAAAAGGAGGAAGAATTATTTTGGCTCATGGTTTTAGACATTTCACTTTATAGTTGGTTTGCTCCACTGCTACAGGCCTGTGGTGAGGCAGGATATGGTGGCAAGACCACGAGGCAGAACAGCTTCTTACCTTATAGTGTCCAGGAAGCAGAGAGGACAGTGAAAAGGAGCCAGAAGCAAATTATGCTCCTAAAGGCATGTCTCCAGTGACCTACTTCCTCCAGAAGTTTCCACCACCTCCCAATAATGCCATAAAATAATGACTCTATCAGTACATATCCATCAATGAAGGGAGCGCTCATTTAATCTAGTCACTTCCCCAAACACATCAAGTTGTAACTAAGTCTTTGCATGAGCTTTTGCAGGGATGTAGGGTGGGAACAACACTTCATATCCAAACCATAACAATATCCAAGACAGAAAATAAAGGACATGGTTAATATAGATATCTAGAGATGCCCTCTCCTAGAGATGAGTCATAGATAAGGCTGGATGTGGAGGCTGCTGGAGTGTGTGTGTACTCATGTGCGTGTGCATGTGTGTATGTGCGTGTATGTGTGTGTGTGTGTGCATGTGCGCACGTGCGTGTTGACTATATTAGGGTTCTCTAGAATAACAGAATCGATAGACTTATTGGATTGGCTTCCACAATATACACTGGGTAGTCCAACAGTGGCTGTCTGAACACTGGAGAGCCTGGGAATCTGGTAGTCACACAGTCTGAATCTGGTGCTTAGTGCTGGAGGCCTGGAGGATTTCTGGAATATCATTGGTCAGTCCATGTTGGAAGACTGAAGGAGATAAGTTCCAATGTCTGCAAAGGATGGCAGCCACAGCGACAGCAGCAGAGCAGATGCCCTCACCAGCAAGGGATGAAGGGATGTTTGCAAAAAAGCAATTTATTTTTCCTCGGATCTTATATCTAGGCTAGTAGAATGTGCTACCCATTCCTTTCCCCTCAGCTAATACTTCCTGCAAATGCCTTTCAAGGCCATTCCACATGCATGTCTCTTAGTTGATCCTACATATAATGGAGTTGACAACCAAGATTAGCCATCACACTGAACTCTTGAGGCTCTTGAATCTGAGACCCTGGTTCTAGCTCTTTGCTGACTGAAGGGGTTGCCCTTCCATGGACCCTGTAGGATGGACTTAATTTTTCCCCTGAGAGGGAATTTAGGGAGGGGAGCTTATCAGCAACCTGAGTGGGCAAGGTGAAGAAGTCTAGTTGATGTACTAATCACAGACATCACCCATTATTTCCTGGTCAACTCTTCATGTGTATAAGGCTGGAGCTCAAATAGCACGAGCTGAGGATGACTACACTGGGCCAGGCACCTTGTACTGAGAATAATAATACCAATTACTGTTTCTGTTCATTAAACATTTATTGTGCCCCAGGCACAAGAAATACTTATTCCTACTATTTTACAGATGGGAAAACCAAGATTCAGAGATGAAATAAGCTTCCCAAGATAACTGGGACTCTACCTGAGAAAGTGAACTCCAGAATCCTGTGGTGTATGTGTATGGGTGGGTGGATGTTTGTCTGTCTGTCTTTCTGTTTGTGTGTGTGCATGCAGGTGAGAGGTCAACAATGGCTGTCTTTCTCAATGCTTCTTCACCTTATCTTTTTGAGACAGGTTCTCAAAAAGTAAACCTGGAGCCCAGTGATTCAGCGAGGCTGGCTCGCCAGTGAGCGTCAGGGACCTTCTGGCTCTGCTTTGCTGATATTGGTTGTAGATGTGTGACTCTGTGCTTGGCTTTTTTCTTTAATTTTGGGTCTGGGGGTTTGGACTCGGGTCCTTGTGCTTGTGTGGCAGGCACCTTACTGACGGAGTCAGCTGTAGGATTCTGCCTTTAGCATTGTGCAGGACAGAGTCCATCTCACCTCACAGCTATAACAAACTCCAGGCTGAATGAGGACCAAAGGGTTGGAGCTCTGTGTGCTCACCCTCTGGTTACTTTGCATCATGGTGTCATCATGATGGATGAGTGGTGTCTGCAGATTTCTAAATTACACTTCCCTATGGAAGGTGTGGGATTGCTGGAATTACTGTGGTACAATTACAAAGTGCTTGCTAAAGTAGTTAGACTCAGAGAGGAAGAGAGAAACAGGACTCTGGAGTTGCCTCTGGATGAGTAGCGCTGGGCTGACCTGTCATTTTCCAGGAACTCCTGGAGCCCTGACTTTATACCTCAGCCTCCAACCTAGGAAGGCTGCAATTTTAATCTCAGAGAAGAAATTGATTCCCTCAAGGTTTCTCTCTGCTGGCCCAGGCATCCAGGGGCCTCTGATTTACATTTCTATCACTGCTTTGCTAAGCCTGATTAAGTTCCCAGAATTATCTGACCACCTCCATGCTTTTCAAAACTACCTTTAGCTTCTTATAATTTCTAATCAAACTTTGTTTTGAAAATAGCCATGCTTCTCTGGTAACTTTTAAAGGCTTTCACTTTTCTTTCTTTATGAGATTTTTAGGGAAATATTTAATTCTTCTTTCCAGATTTATTCTGCTTAGCTAAAGACATCAGTGGCAGGACAAAATTTCTGTTTTTATCAGCACTTTTTCAAGGCATGTGCTGACGGTTGATTGCATGTTTATCCTGCCCTTTTGGTTTAAGATGTAGGAAGGCAGGTATTAGAACCAACTCCTAGAATAGATTTGAATTCTGTAGTTTTGTGCCCTTTGGATCTGAGGATAGAAGGCAAAACTGCCCAAAAGTTTGAAGTCCTTTTTTTTCTTTTAAATTCTTATGGTATATATCTCGTTCTCCTCTCCTAATGGCTCCATTTTGATATTGTAGGGAAATGATTTCTTTCTATCTCCCTACTGGCCCTTTCTCTGTGTCAATTAGAGTAGAATCATGCACCAGGAAGACATGCCAGGTTGACATAGTAGATCCATATTTCCTCTGAGACTTCTGGAAACTTCTGGAATATTCTGTGCACCTGCTCCCATGTGGAGCTCCAACAACTACCTGTCATGATCCTTACTGAAAGGTGAGCTTGTGAGGCTTGTTGTGTGCTGGGGTTGCTGAAAAGTACTTTTACTCTCTCTCTCTCTCTTTCTCTCTCTCTCTCTCCACTTGACCATTTTTATTTTATTTTATTTTATTTTATTTTATTTTATTTATTTATTTTTTGGTCTTTTCGAGACAGGGTCTCCCTGTAGCTCCAGCTGTCCTGGAACTCTGTAGACCAGGCTGGCCTTGAACTCACAAAGATCTGCCTGCCTCTGCCTCCCAAGTGCTAGGATTAAAGGCATGCACCACCATGCCCGGCTCTTGATCATTTTTAAAGAGCAGAGTACATCTTACACAAATCTGATAATCATCTCAAACATTCTGAGCCCTTCCATTTACATTCCTGACTTAGGCTTCCTTCCACACCAAGGCAAAAATAACGGCTTGTCAGGACTTAACGGCTTAGGGATGGGAAACTTGGTCAGATTCTGGCCAAATCCTATCCGATTTTCTTGCTTCTCATAAACCTTTAATCAGCATCAATGGTGAATGATCATGTGTGCACATAATTCTGTTCCTCTCCTCTCCATGGATATTGACAGCATAACAACAGTAGAAATGTGGTGTACACCCATCACTGGAACTGTGTTAGAAATGGTTCTGGTCCCGGCTTTTGCTGGTGGCTGGTATCTCGGAAGGCTAGATTGCTGTAGGAGCCAGGCTGGGGGTGGAGCAAAGGATCCTGGGCTTTCCCACTCCTATGTACAGAAGCCCCAAGTTCTCTGCTCATTGCTGCTCAAGGTCATGGAGAAGCAGAAGTTTGTCTGGGACCCAGAAAGCTTGGGTATAATCCAGAAGACTGACCCTAAATATGCATCACTAAAATTCTTCCTCCCTCCCATTTTCTACTCTGTGTCAGAGGTCATGAAGCTCTGAGTGTCACAGGTTTACTTGGCAGGGGTTGCTGGTAGGGAATGAACTACATGCCTCCCAGGAGATTTTCCATTGTCATTGCTGGAAGACGTGTGGACGGGTGGGGTGCGGAGGCTAGAGCATGCTGCCCAGATGAGGAGGGGCAACCCTTTTCCACTCTCTCGCTGACCCAGGGAACTCAAAAATGGGCCTTGGAATGTGAGTTCAGGGTCATCATGGGGTAGGTAGGGTTGCAGCAATGGGCAGGGGCCCTTGCTTCTGCCGCCACCTGTCTTCCTGTCTGTTGAGTGCCTACTGTGTGTCAGGCACTGGGTCAGGTGGGAGCTACTTGTTGGGGATGAGAAAAATGTGAATGAAGGGAGAACTGCAGAGTGGAAAGGCCTGGGTTCTCTGTCGGTACCAGCACTTGGGATCTAACCCATCTACTCCTGCACACCCCGTCTTCTGTGTACACTCATGTGTCCCACACAGCCAGAGTACTATGGAGCAGGGACGACTGTGGCAAACTTCCTCTTCTCCCTTCCATCCCTCACTGTTTTAATAAGATAGAAACTGGTTACCTCATGTACCTCAGACAATAGAACTGTGCCAAATCCTCTTCTAATACTACATTATGTTCTTAAAGCTTTCTCTGTGGCTGCTGCTTAACTTCTCCTTCACAGTTGCCTCAAACTGTTCTACTCTGTCCCACATGTACTAGTCTAGTGAGGGCGGTCACTCGTCAGCTCTAGTACACTGTCGCTGTGCAGGGTCCAGGCTTTTATTTATTTATTTTTTTATAAGGAAAACAACAACAACAAAAAAATCTAGGTTTTTAGATGCCATTTCCTACTCTGAAAGTACTGGTAATGAACTTAGATCTATAAAGATGCCCTGTGTGTACCAAAAGTGACACTGTGGGTCCCAGTGTCCCATTCCTCAGCTGTGTTTTTTTTTTTTAATAAAAAAATTGGGGAGGAAAGGGTTTATTCAGCTTACATCTCCTGGGTCACAGTTCATCACTTAGGGAGCCCAAGGCAGGAACTCAGGGCAGGAACCTGGAGGCAGGAGCTGAGGCACAGGCCATGGAGGAATGCTGCTTACTGGCTTGCTCCCCTGGCCCATGCCCAGCCTGCCCTCTTATATGGTACACAACAACCTGCCCAGGTTGGCACCACCAGTAGTGGGCTGGGCCCTCCCACATTGCTCAACAATGTGGGAGGGCCCACATTGTTGAGAAAAAAGACTACTCCACATATGTGCCCACAGACCAGTCCAATGGAGCCAATTCCCCAATTGAGGCTCCCTCAACCCAGGTGTGTCAAGTTGACACTAAAGCTATCCAGCACAATTGACCCCTTGTCAACTTGACACACAAAACACATCACTATTAAACCACCACCTTTCTAGTTCTTGTCCCCAAGGTATGATGTTAACATTAATCACAACCTAAGATAGTCAATCTTAAAATCCCACCGTCCCTAAAACATCCAAACAGGCAACCCTAGGTTGTGCTACATTGGCAATAAAAGTAACTGGGACAGAGTCTGAGGGGATTTTTCAGATTCAAACCACAACGTTTTACATCCTTTCTAGCTATCATCCACAGAGAGATTAAGGACTTGGCATATGGAATTGTGAGGGCTGGCAAGTGTCAAATATGCAGAGCAGGCTAGCTAACTGGAAACGAGCAGGAGCTGACTGGTGTCTTGGGGCAATCTGGAGACACAGTTTCTTCTTGCTTGGGAGACTCAATGTTTTCCTGTAGCTGATTGAATTTGGCTGTCTATATCATGAAGGATAATTTGCTTTACTCAGTCTACTGAGTTAAATGTTAATCACATCTGAAAATGACCTTCATAGTAATATTTAGACTGTTTGACAAAACATCTAGACACTGTGGTAGCCTAGCCAAGTTGACAAATAAAGTTAACTCCCTCAGCCTTTGTGCTTGTCAGATAGGTCACAAGAAGTAGACACAAACATTTTGATTTTATGTTATTTTATTGAATTTTTAAATTAACATTTTTAAATTGTGCTTTGTGCATTTCATGACATCAATTTCCAATTCAGTTCAGGCCAATTTTCCCTTTCCTTCCCTTCCCCCCCATCCCCAGCCCCACCCAGATCATGCATTCTGCCATAACTGTCCGCATCTTTCTCCTCAGTTTTTTTTTTTTTCATTTTTTAGCTATAAGTATAATCCATGAGTACAAGCATCCTTCATGTAAAACCAATTTGCAGGCTGTTTGTTGTGCCCAAACCCCCATAGCCCCCACCATCCAGCAGGGGGTGAGGGGTTGTAAGTTCAATTCAGTTGATCAAATAGTGTCCAGACTACATGGCTGTAGTTTTTCAAAACTCGTCAATCATTATCATCATCATCACAGTCAACACCCAAATCACAGCCCTTACTTCTATTTTCTACCATGCTCCCTCTTCCAGTCACAGATTTGTTCCCTAGGCTTAGAAAGGGCACAGGTGGATGAGAAGCAAAACAGTCACCTCTCTGGAGCTGTTTCTTGGAACTCTAGTCAGTTCTGGCTTTTCCTTTCATGGGCTGACGTTGGGTTGTCAGGAATAACCTTTCGATCGCTACTAATGAAAGCACAAGCAATTAGATAGATAGGTATTGAAAACATCACTATAGTTATGGTAGGTTTACTACTTTGGTATAGACACAATGTTTGGATGATATGTTATATTCCAATGAAATCACATTTTTTTTTTTTTTGTTTATTTTTTTCTTTTGAGTATGACAGGGTCTTATTGTGGTTTATGATATCTCCTAACCTGTTGAGAATGTAAGCTTGTGGCAGCAGCAATGGGTTATTCCTCCAAGGAGAGAGCCAAAGCCAATTAGATTTGGGGATTAAGGTATATGGCTGCCTCTGCTGCCACAGTATTTCCAGGCAGATTGAGTCCTAGATGGTGGAGTCTGCTTGACACAAGGAGACCCGTAATTGCTTTATTGGTTTAGTGGGCCCGTTTGGTAACAACTCTCCTCTGGTGTTCCAGAGGCCATCGGTACACTTGTATGTGTGGTCTCAATACATCTTTCCCATGTTAACGTCAGGTCTTAGGCAGTAGGGTGCTATCGCCTCTCTTCTTGCAGTAATCCCATTTAGAGGCAGGGAGCCTTTACCTTTTGTGGGCCCTTGGATCCCCTGGCCAACAACTCCCTGGTAGAACAATCCTTTGCTGATGTCCAGAGCTTGTATTAATATATTTTGCTAAGTAGTGCATAGCTAAGGACTTTATTTATTTATTTATTTATTATTTATGTATTTATTTATTTTTGTTATGTGTATGATGTACTGTCGGCTGCAGGTCTGTGCCCCCGTGTCGTGCAATGCCGCGAGAGGTCAGAGAGGTCTCGGATTCCCTGGAACTGAGTTCTGTGAAAAGGAATTATTCGCTGTTCAAGAACCACATAATAAAAATTAACTTTAGTTATTATATTTGGTTCTGAACAGAGAATATCCTTTTCACAGTTCCTATGGTCTATTAGTCAATTAAAAGAAGGCAGTTTTTGACCGGTTTTTTAAGAGATTACCTCTATAATCGTTGTCTCCATTTTACAGTTGGAGAGCGACCTCAAATCATCAGATTTCTCCTTGTTCTATGGGGGAGCAGAAAGTCTCTCAGATCAAACTTTTTGCGGCACCTAGAAGGTAGTTTCATTAGGACTCATTATAAATTGTTACATGTAGATCCACAGAGGGGTTCGATTTTTATGGCAAGCTGAGGCTTTTCTGCCTTTCAATGTTAAGAGGGGTCAACCTTTCAGTTGGCACTTTCGGGTATGTCCTACTCCCTACTCAGTGCAGAGGAGCTTATAATCTTTTCTTTCTCACCATTAAGTTGGGGGTGACATCTTGTCCTATTGGAACCCACAAATCTTTCCCGTAGTTAGTTTTAAGATTGGAATTGCAAGGTTTTTGATGAAAGGTTTTGTCATGTCTATCTGTATCCCCCTTACCCCCCCCTTTTTTTTTAACTCGTGAGTCTCCAGAAGAACAGTTATATTATACATAAACTAATGGGTGGAATCAAAGGCACAGATTTCATCAAATTCCCCATGTTGTTTGGGGTGACTAATATGATTAACTTGGGAAGCAACTGAATTTTTTACGTTAAATAAAATCAATCTTAAAGAGAATGCTACAAGGTATTACTGTACAACAGAGAGTATAGAGAACCCCCATTTTGTATGTGAGCCAATCCCCAAAGTTTAGTCTCTAACAGATTTTATGTAAAACAATGTGGACAACCGCGATTTATATCTCCATTTAAATCAGATGCATTCTTGTTTTGCTCAGATCTGTAAACCAATGTTGTTTAATACTTACACATAGTTACTTTTACTAGTCCTAAAAAACGTGTATCCTGTAAACAGTGTCCTAGGAAAAACTGGGTACTTGTTGAACTCACGTCAATTAATATGCATGAATCGAATATACACCCGTGGTCCTCTCTCCCACCCCTCCCCCCCCCTTCCCAATTCACCATTCAGTCCGTTTTCTGATGCGATCTTTTCTGTTGTTGTTTTCTTTTACTATGCAGCCCCCCTCCCTCTCTCCCCGAGAAATTTTATAGCTGGGTATTGTACTAAGCATCCACATATGAGGGACACCATTTTTTGTCATTTGTTTTTCTGGGAATGTGTTACTTCACTTAACATAATTCTTCTAGCTCCATCCAGTTTCCTGCAAATTCCATGATGGTGTCGCCGCTTTAACTTAAGGCTGCATAGAACGCCATTTGTATACATGTAGACCCCAACATTTTTCTCTATCCACTCATCGTTGAGGGGCACCTGGTCGGTTCCAGCTTTTGGCTATTGTGAACAGAGCTGCAAATAAACATAGCTGTGCATTTTCTTTGCAGTAAGATGTGTCTTGTGGGTATATACCCAGGAGTGGGATGACTGGGCCAAATGGAAGGCTAATTTTGATTCTTCTAAGGGTTCTTCAAACTGCCGTATTCCATGCCATAGTGTCTGACAAGTTTACATTCCCACAGCAATGGATAATTTGTTCCCCTTTCCACAACAAACCGCTCCAGCGCACGTGGTATCATTCGTGGTTCTGATCCTAGCAGTCCCCTTATAGGGTAAGGTGATAGCTCAATGGGTTTTTAATTGCATTTCCTTAAGTAAATCAAGAGATGTAATGAAAACGTCTTAAGGATGGTTTTCTCGGCCATCTCTATTCCCAAGTCGCATCCTACTGATGGAAGTCCTCTATTCAGATCTTTGCTCCAGCTTTTGAGTATTCTTTGTTTCTTCTTCTTTGTGTTTTGAGTAGCTTGTTATACTCTCTGGAAATTAATGCTTTGGGTCCAGATGTATCTGCAGGGAAGGTTTCCTCCCACTGTCGGGTTTTTCTCTTCACTTCCTGAATAGGGTTTCTTTTGATGTACAGAAGCTTTTGAGTTTCTAATGAGGTCCCCATTTGTCCAATGTCCGAAGCTTTTTCTTGTGCAGCTGCTGTTGAATTTAGGAAGTCTTTTCCTACACCTATTGTCTTGTAGTCTGCTGCCCAAGTTTCTCTTCTATCTATCACCTCAAGAGAGTTGTGGGGTTCACATTGAGGTCGTTGGTCCCATCTGGAAGTTGACTTTTGGACAAGGTGAGAGGTAGGGGTTTAATTTCACAAGTCTGTCTACAAGTGGTGAATCCAGTTTTTCCAACACACTTGCTGAAGCTGCTGTCTGTTCTCTCCCATTGGGGTGTTTTCCTTGGCACCCTTGTCAAATATAGGTGGCTGAAATTGTTATGAGCTTCAGGTTTGGATCTTCAAGTTTTATTTCCGTTGGTCTACTGGTCTGTTTTTTTGTGCCAGTACAAGGCGGTTTTTAATGACATAGCTTTGGTAGTAATAGTTTGAATGTCTGGTATAGCGTCCCACCTGTATTGGCGCTTTTTGCTCAGGGTTTTGCTTTGGCTATTCGGGGTTCTTTTTGTTTTTCCAAATGAAATTGCGGAGTGTTTTTCCAAGCCTGTGGAGAAAACTCTTGGGGATTTTATTGGAATTGCGTTAAATCTGACACTAGTTTGGGTAGGATGGACATGTTTATTTTTTTATGTTATTTTTGTATGTGTATGAATGTATTGTTTGCATGCAGGTCGGTGCACCCCCGTGGTCGTGCAATGCGCGCGGAGGTCAGAAGAGGCGTTGGATTCCCCTGGAACTGTAGAGTTCTCTGGAATTGGAGTTACAGACGGTTTTCTTAGCCTCCATGTGGTTGCTGGGGATCGAACCCGGGATCTCTGCAAGAGCGATCGGGTGGCTCTAGCCGCTAGCTATCTTATCTCTTCCAGCACCCAGGATGGACATTTTTTACTATATTTTCCCAATCCATGAGCATGGTAGTTTTGTCCATCTTCTGATGCGTCCTCAATTTTCCTTTTTCAGGGGTTTAAATTTTTTTGTTTGTAGAGATCTTTGGTGTCTTTGGGTTAGGTTTGTTCCTAGTGTTTTATTGTTTTGAGGCTATTGGTGAGGTGGGAAAGGTCTCCTTGTAGGCCTTCTTCGTTGCTTGTTTGTTGGTGTAAAGAAGGGTATTGATTTTTCTAGATTATTTGTATCCTGCCACTTTACAAAGCTCTTAATCATTTCTATTTTTTCTGGTGGAGGTTTTCTTAGCACCCTTAGGTAGATAATCATATCATCCACAAAAAAAAGGGATAGCTTGACTTCCTCTTTTTCCAATTAGAACTCCTTTATTTCCCTTTTCTTCTTTCTTGCCTTAATTGCCCTAGCAAGGGTTTCCAGCACTATATTAGAAAAGGAGTGGTGACAGGGGGCAGCTTGCCAATTCCTACCTTTAAGGGGAATGCTTTCTGTCATTTCCTCCCCAATTTAGGATGAGATTGGCTGTGGGTTCCTGTATATGGCTTGAATTACATTGAGGAATGATCCCTCCAAACCAATTCCCTCAGGACTTTAAACATGAAAAGGAATTGCCTGGATTTTGTCAGAGGCTTTCTCCACATCAATTGAGATGATGGTGTGATTTTGGTCCGTCAGTCCATTGATATGTTTGAATGATGTTTAGTGATTTTCCATATGTTGAACCATCCCTGCATCTCTGGTATGAATCCAACGTGGGCATGATGGATGAAATTTGATCTGCTTGATGTGAGTCTGTATGCGATTTGCCAGAAATCCTGTTTAAGCGAAGTTTTTGGCATCTGTGTTCATTTGGAAGATGGGTCTATAGTTCTCACTTTTGGTTGTATCTTTCCCTGGTTATGTTAGTAGCGTAATGCTGACCGGCATAGAAGGTATCTGGGAGAACTTCCTCCGGTTGTATCCTTCTAACAAGTTAAAGTAGTAATGGTTGTAATGTTTTTTTCCGAAATTTTTTACAGAATCCTGCTGTGAAACCATCCGGGTCTGGGCTTTTTTTTTGGTTGGGAGGCTACTTATTACATCTTCGATTTCTTCCTGTACCATTGGTCTGTTTAGCTGTTGAATCTCTTCTTGGTTGAAGCTTTGGTGATTCCCAGGAGTTCAGATATGCTCCATTTCTTCTTAGGTTTTCAAACTTAGTAGAAGATGTTTTTGCAGTATTCCTGTATGATTGTCCTGGCTCTTTCATTGTCCTGTTTGTGCTAGTTAGTTCCCCTTTTGTCACAGATTATAGTGATTGGGAAAAAAGTTTTTCCCGCCGATCCTTTCTTTTGTGTCACTGGGCTAGACGGGCTGTCCTCTCCGTGTTTGATCTCTCACGAACCAACCGGTTGGATTCATTATTTTTTTGTATGGTTTTTCTTTGTTTCTATTTCATTGACTTGCTCTGATTTTTGTTATTTTCTTCTTGTCTGCGCCGTTTAGGGTTCATTTGTTGTGTCTCTCGAAGTACTTTTAGCTGGCGTGTTAGATCATTCACTTGTGTTCTTCTGTGTTTTTAATGTAGGGCACTTAGAGCTATAAACTCCCTCTTAGGGCTTGCGTTTAAAGTGTCCCATAGATTTTGCTGTGTTTGTTTTATCATTGGTTCAATCAGTTCCAGGAATGTTTTTATTTATTTCTTTCTTTATTTCTTTCTTATCTTTTCTTGACCCACCATGATTCCAGGAGGTGTTGTTTATTCTCCATGTGTTTCTGTAGGATGTAGGGTTTATGCTGGGGTTGATATTGGAGTTTTATTGCACTGTGTTATGAAAGAATGCATGAGATGATTTCCAAATTATTTCAATCTTTTGGTATTTGTTGAGTTTTTCCCTGTGGTCCCCCCAGTATATGGTCTATTTTGGAGAATTTTCCATGGGTGCTGAGTAGAAAGTGTATTCTCTGGGCGTTGTTGGGTGAAATATTCGATAGATGTCTGTGGGATCCATTTGGAGTGTATTGTTCCATTCAGTTCAGATTTCGCTCTGTTTATCCTTTGTCCTGTTGACCTGTCCTGGGGACGTAAATGGGGTATTGAGTCCCCTATTGTTAGTGTTCTGGGGTTAATCTGGGCCTTAAAGTCCTGTAGAATTGTCTTTATAAAGTTTGGTATAAGTTTGGTGCACCGGTGTTAGGTGCATATATATTTATGATTGTTGAAAGTCTTCATCGTCAATGTTGTTTTGTTCCTTTGATAAAGATGAATGGCCCTCTTTGTCTCTTTTGATTTCTTTTGCTTGAAGTCTATTTTGTCCGATATAGAATAGCAACGCCGGCTTTCTTTTTGGTACAATTTTGCTGGAATACTTTTCTTCCATCCCCTCACACTTAAATTGGTGCCTATCCTTGAAATTGGGATTGGTTTCTTGTAACACAGCATATAGATGGGTTTTTGTTTTCTATCATTCTCCCAGTCTATGCCTTTTGAGTGGGTAGTTTAGCCCATTATTTTAGGTTATAATTGAAAGATAGATGTTGCTTTTTTTCAGTTTATGGTCCGTTTTGGGCTTCTATCCTCTGATTTTGCTCCTATGGTTATTTTTTATTAGTTTTCTTTTCCTAGGTGTTTTGAGGATTGGGTGCTCCGCTCTTCTGCCCTTTTGAATTGCTTCGAGTATGTTTAATGAAGAGTTGGTTTTCCAAACATGGATTCTTTCATCTTGTTAATGGCAGGGAAGAGTTTTTCTCTCCTCAATTCTAGTTGACATTTTTGCTGGGTAAAAGTTAGTCTGTGTTGGCATCCATAGTCCCCTTAACACTGGGAGGCTTTGCGCCATGTTCTTCTTTTCTTGCTTTCCATGGGTTTGAGCGAGAAGTCAGTTGTAATTCTGATGGGTTCCCTTTATAAGTGAATTGTTTTTTTTGTAGCTCTCAGAATTTGTCTTTGTTTTGGGCATCTAGCAATTTTGACTATGAAGAAGGGCGTGGGTTTTTTTTCTTTTCTGATCTTGTCTATTGGGGTCCTATGTCTTTCTTGTAGTGGTAGGGGTTTTGTCTATGTTAGGTGTTGGGGAATTTCATCTATTAATTCGGGTGAAGATCTGATCAATACGATCCTTGAGATTCTTTCCTTCCTCTATTCCTATGAGGTGGAGGGTTGATCTTTTCATAGTGTCCCCATATTTCCTGGTGTGTCACTTTGTGTATTTTTTAAATTTTTATAATCTTTAGTTGCAGCTTTTTAATTGCTCTGGTGATCTTCCAGATTGATATTGTTTGTTCTTGCTTCCTCCTCATTCTACTTTGAGGCTTTTTCCTTTCCTTTCTTCTTGATTGAAGAGTGTTCAATTCCTTTTTCAGGTTAATCACTTGTTTTTCTTAAGTCTCCATTTCCTTTTGAGCGTGCTACAATATATTCCTGTGCTTGTATCATAATCTCTTCTGGTGCTCCTTACTTCGATGGTTGGCTTCCTTTTTCAGTGTTTCTAACTCCTTTTGGCAGTTTGTTTTTTTTCTCCCTCTAGTTCTTTCTGGAGTTGTCGGTCCTGTTCTTCTCTAGTTCTTCTGAAGTTTGTCTTTCAGCCTCTAGGTCCTTTGTGCAGTTTTCATCTCTCTCTATCAGTTTCTCTGAATTTTCTACAATCTTTCATTCTTGTTCTTTAATTTCTCTGACTATGTCTGGAATATTCCTCTAAGATCGGTTCCTTGGGTCTGATCCTCCAAGAGTGATCCCATTGTAGCTACTCTACCTACTGGTTGGTAGTGCTTGGTGCAGGATTTTCCTTTGCCATTTCCCATGTTGATCCCATTGCCATGTCCCAGGCATGGGGACTTGCCCTTATGTGGTATCAGATTACAAATACCTATTCACATGTGTCGGGGATGGTTTTGCTTCCATCCTTCAGAATGCTTTTTTTTCTCCTTTCCTCCTCCTTGTTTATGTGAGTCTTGACTTGTCTAGTTTTCAATTTTGTAACCACCACTCTTCTCTTCTTGTCTGAAGGTTTCAAAAAAAAAAAGTCCACTTGGATTCTCACCACATCCGGGGGGGGGGGTATGCCTGACACTAGCCCACGCCACCGGCAGCCCCGCCCAAAGGTGCCAGAGGCACTGGCCCGGACCCCTGGCCCCCCCCGGCGCCAAAGAAAGGCGAAGGGCGGTCCCGCCCAAGAAGCATCAGAGACACGACGCCCCTAGCTGGCAGGCCCGAAAGAGCCCACCTGCAAAGCTAGCTTGCCCAAGTGAGCTCCGGGCTGCCCGCCCAAAGAGGTGCAGAGCACTGGCCAACACACCCTCTGGCCCCGGCGCCCAAAGAAAGGTGAAGGCGGTCCCACCCAGGAAAGTCCTCAGAGACACGAGGGGTTTTTTTTCTTTTTTTTTTTCTTTTTTTTTTTTTTTTTCTTTTTTTTTTGCCCCTAGCTTGCCCACACCACACTGTTTAGAGAGAGTGTAAGAATGCCACAACAAAAGTTAAAGTTGGGGTTGGAGAGGCTGGCTCATTCGTTAAGTAGTCTAGTGCTCTGGGGCGGAGAGTTGCCTGCAGGCGAAGAGCGCCGACGCTCTTACAGAGGACCCAGGGTTCTTATCCCCAGCACCCACATGGGCGGCGCCCGAGAATCCGTCTAAACTCCAATGTCCAGAGAACTCCAGCTCCAGGGGAATCCGAGACCCTCTCTGACTCGGCGGCGTTGCACGGACACGGGTGCCACAGACTTTGCATTGCAACAAGTACATTGATACACATACGGAAATAAATAAAAAAAAAAAAAAAAAAAAGAGTTCTGCTGCTTCTTTTTTTTTTTTTTAATTTTTTTTTATTATTTATTTAGATTTTCTAATGTGTATGAATTTACTGGGTCTGCATCAAGTCTGTGCACCCGTGTCGTGCAACGCCGCGGGTAGAAGACGTCTCTGGTTTCCCCTGGAACGGGAGTTTCTCCTGGAATTGGAGCTTCAGACGGTTCTCAGCCGCCATGTGGGTGCTGGGGATCGAACCCGGGTCCTCTGTAAGAGCGGTCGGCGCTCTTAACCGCTAGGCCATCTCTCCAGCCCGCCTCTAGCTGCTCTTATAGAGGACTCAGGTTTGGTTCCCAGCACCACATGGCAGCTAACAACCATCTGTAACTACAGTTCCAGGATATGCAGTGCTCTGTGGGCACTGCATGCACATGGTGCGCTTATATATACATAGGGAAAACACTCATATGCATAAAATGAAAATAAGATTTTTTTAAGTTGAAGGAAGGCAATAATATGAACAACTTTACAATAACAACTGTCTTCCAGCTCTTCTTCCTCATTTTAGTTCTCCACCATTCTGTTTTGTGATTTTGAGATTGGATCTCACTGTGTAGCCCTGGCTGGCCTAGAACTCACTATATAGAGCTATGCAGTTCAAGGTTGGCTTTGAACTCATAGAGATTCATGTGCCTCTCTGCCTCCCAAGAGCCGAAACTAAAGAAGGATCTCTACTACCATTCCTGGCTAGTTTTCTACCATTCTACAAACAGCTTAGGCACCTGGAAACTAAGGACTTGGGAAAGTTGCCATTGAAAATAACAAACACAAATGACCCAAGTGGACACTTATTTTCTAAGTGATACATTCCAAAAGTAGAGAGAGCAAATTTGATAAAATGAAATGTTTTTAATGCCACTGTGCCCAAGCATCTGCACCAGGTGTCACCTATCCAAAAGGGACACAGTTATAGATAGAACTTAACTCATATGATGGCTCACTATACATGGCAACTGGACTGTGTTAAGAGGTACCTAACAAACTGGTAAAATGTTGTTTCTTGGTCTTTCCAGGAGGGTATTTTGGAAGAGACTGAGCAATGAGTGAACTGAATGGAGAAGATCTGTCCTCAGTGTGGGTGGGCAGCATTCAATAGAAGAGGGCTGGAGAGAGCAAAAGAAAGCTCTCTTCTAGAGCTTTGTAGATACTCTGTTCCTGCCCTTGAACAATAGCTCTCTAGCCTTTAGATTCATGACTTACACCAGGGTCTCCCAGATTCTCAGGTTTTCAGTCTTGAAATGAGAGTTACACTATTGGCTTCTCAGTTCTAAGGCTTTGAAAATGGACTCACAACATGCTACTGACATCTCGTGTCTCTAGCTGTCATACAGCCTGTGATGGGACATTTCAGTCACGCCAGCCTCTTGCTCAATCCTATTTTCCTATAACACTTACTTGGCTGCTATGTTGAGTAGTGTACCAGTACCAGGAACAGATATACCTCAGACCTTCCAGTGCTCACATTCTATGGGAAGAGAGAAGAAAAGCAAATATTCCTAGGAATTGGTATGTAGTTATTAGTTGAGCTAGGAGTTGGACAGGGAGGTCATACAGAGCTTGGAGAAAATAGAGGAAGCACCTGGTTTAGTTGGGTTTGGGCAGAGCTTATCAGAGGAAATGGTGGTCCTCATGGGGCTGGGCCCTCCTTACTCTTTTCTTTCTCCCAAAGTACTTCCATTTTGCTTAGAGGAACTTGAATAGATTCTGTCCCTTGCAGCCAATACTACCAAGAGGGTTCAAAGACAAAACCGAAAACTCTTCTGAAGTCAAAGGAACCCACAGCTAGTAAAAGGATCCAGCTATTGGAAAGGAGATACTGTTTCAGGTAAGGAGCCTTTACATGACTTTCCAAATAATGTCACTAACTGACTTTCTTCCTAAGTGAAGAAATGCTTTTGAAGTTAGGCAATACCCTCTTGATATGCAGGACACTGTCTACTAGGAGTGTGCGTGTGTGTGTGTGTGTGTGTGTGTGTGTGTGTGTGTGTGCAGTTTCCTGGATGAAATGATGGCATTCATTTCAAACCTGGAGAAGATCAGAAAGCTCTGTTTTGGGAGCCAAGGCTCAGCCTTCATGGTTTCCTGGGAGTTTCCCTGTGTTAAAATGCATTGGCTGCGAGTCAGCAGTTCCCTCGCAGCAGGGGGCTCTGTGCCTGAGTTCCTTGGCCTCGTTTCCTTCCAGGACCCTGATGACTGGCAGTCAACAGTGAATGACAAGCCCTCCAAATAGGGGAGGGGACTTGGCAGGGCAAAACCTGTCCCGACTTGGCAACAAAGCTCTTAGCTTTGGGGCCCTGTGAATAATATCCAACCATATCCAGAGAGTGGATCCAGGAAGCGTGTCTCTGGGCAGAGCAGCTTGCAGCTCTTAGGAAAGCAGAGCCAGTTGGGAAGGCCATCTCGGGTCCCAGTTCCATCTCTGTGCCAACTTGCTATGAGATACCAGGCAAATTACTTGAGGTCTCTAAGACCATGTTCCTTCATATAAAAACAGGAATAGATCTACGAGATGGCAGGTTTTTTTTTCAGCTCTTTTTGTGGGGTCTTGTGGGAAATTATTTCTTCGGATACATTTTAACCACAATTAACTTATTTTGATTTGTGTCTTTATGATGTCACACGTGAGATACAAAACAAGGCCATTGACAGGCATCTATGGAATGAGATATTTCTGCATTATGGGGTTTATAATTATGGATCCACATTCTCTTTACATTCACATATGCAACCCAAAATTTAATTATGGCTTAGAGGCAAGAGAGCCTTCACCTGGGATGGAAGAATTTGCCAAACCTTGAGTAATATCTCTGGGAATGAAGACTTCTACTCACACTGGGTTCTTTGACCATTTTACTAAAGCTTTTGAGATTTCTGCTTTCTTAGGATGTATAGGTGTATTGTGTGTGTGTGTGTGTGTGTTTGTGTGTGTGTGTGTGTACATGCATGAATGTGTGTATAATTATCTAAAACGAGGCAAAGATAGTGCAGATATAATCTTTATCCCATGCCAACCTTCAACTAGAGATGAAGACATCTGTTTACCTAGTTTTCTCTAATGTTAACACCTTATAGAAATAAGACCTTTATCCAAACTGAGATGTAACATTTGTCCAATAATATTAACCACATGGCTGGCTTTATTTTGATTCCCTAGTTTTACCACAAAGGACTAGATCCTGCATGGTCTTCACCATGTCAGGGATGGATCAGTGGTATCAACAGGATCATTGGCGATATTGGCCTTGGTCACATGCTCAGGCAATGTCTGACAGGCTTTTCCACCATGGAGTCACTCCTTTTCATTTTATTATTATTATTATTATTATTATTATTCCTAAGGCCAGATCCTAGTGAAAAAAATACCTCCTGTCCTAAGGACTACAGTGCTATGAGACATAAATATAATAATTATACAGGTGCTTTGGGAGGTACTAGTTAGTCTAAAGAGGCACCGATAGGCTAGATATAGGTGGGTCTCTGGTTGAGGTTTCTGGAAGGTCAGAGAATGGGCTAGAGCAGTGAAATGAGAAGGAGGAACGGGGGCAAAGCAGTGGGGCAGGCCAAGCAGGAAGCCTTAAGGAAGACAGGTTTCAATGGGGGTGTGGTCCAAGTTAGCCAGGAAGGAGACCACGTGCCAGTGGGTATTCTTTCACACTGCCTCATCTGATTGGCTCCAGGCGGCACTCACTGAGGCTCAGGACATGGTTTGTGGCCATGAAAAGCAAGCAGACTGATTGGCTTACCAGGCTCTCAGACTTGTCCATATATTTGACCTCATGGTCAGCATCATGACCATAGCTAGACAAGAGAACAATTCAAGCAAGCATGGCTGAAGTATAAGGGGTCTGCTTAGAGGTGTATTCCTACCTGGCCATAGTTTTCTGGGATCTAAGAATGTCAGCAATTATCATCAATCAGAAGGTGATCTCATATCTATTGCGAGCCAGAGACTTGGGGAGAGCAGATTGGCCACATGCCTGCTAGGCATAGCTTGGCAGAAGATTCTCCTGCAGGCTTGTCCTCATCTGCCCCACTCTGTTTATTAGGATCTTGCCATAGAGCTGTTGTTGTTCCAAGGGGAAAGCTCTGGGTCACTCTGCTGCCTTCTTTAAGTCACAATGACTTTTAACCAGCAACATCTGACAGTGCGGGAGCCCCTTGCAGCCCTGGGTGAAATTATGATAACAAGAGAAAAAAGCTATTACTGCCACCATGCTTTCATTATGCAAATGCTATTAAGATAGGCTGTGTGGATCGCCCCTGGCTATGCTATAATCTCCATGCAGTGATTATAATGTGTCAAACTTAGTCATTTTGATTATGACATGTTAATTACATGCCATCCTCATGTAGACATGAATATTACTCCCAGTCAGACAAAACACAAATTGGGGCCATTGTTAGTTGTGTGTGTGCATGTTTTAACTTTTTCCTTATTAAATAGACTAAAAGATTTACAAAGTATGTAGTATTGCAAACTAATCAAATATAGGCCAGCTCCTCTCACTGCAATGGGAAGAGGCAGGTTGGCATTCACTTAAACCCTTGCCCTCTGGAAATGTTGGTAAAACTAAGGTTTCCTAGAAAACAAGAAGCTTGGGTTGTTGAGGGTGAGGAGAGGGTTGGAGAGGACCTGAGCTGAGGTGAGAGTGAGCAAGCAAAGTTGAAGGATGGGGTGTCAGAGAACCTTTGAAAGCTCCAAGCTCACCATGGAGTGCGGAAAGAATGGAGGGGAACATTAGCATTACTGACAGGGGTTGTTGCAGATGTTCAAATGCATCTCTCCTTTCACAGGACAGAAGACTCAGGACTCAGACAGGAGAAGGGATTTGTCCAGGGTGACCCAGACAGTCTGAGAAAGAGATTGGACATAACACTGAGCCTTGCCAAAGTAGCATAACTGCCATGTACCCGTGGCAGTGATGGGTTAGAATGGCCTTCATGGAAAGATGCCAGGCCACCTCCAAGTGACCGCTGAGAGGGAAATCCCCGATTCACACCTTAATGGGTCCCAATCAAATCCAAACCTCTCAGCCAGGCAACATGGTCCTCCTTAATAGTTCCACTCTGTGTGGCTTCCTTATCTGCTACTCTTGCTTACTAGAACTCTTTTACTTCCTTAAGAATATTTTCTACAGAATTTTCCCAAAAATATTTGGGGGATATTTATTTCTTTGGATTTATACAAAATCAGAAATAAAAATGAAAGCTGGCATTTATCCAGCATTTTTTATTGCTATTTATTTACTATTCCAAAAAGGTATGTTTAGCTTCACAGCAAATTTATCAAATATATTTTATTAGTAAACCTAAATAACAGACAAGAAAACTGAGGTGGTGGTAGCTTAATCCAGATCTGCCTTCGAAGTCCAATCCAGATCTGCTCCAAAGTCCACTCTTGATCTAGATCTGCCTCCGAAGTCCACTCTTTTTTTTTTTAATTTTTTTTTAATTTTATTTATTTCTGTATGTGTATGAATGTACTGTCTGCATGGAGGTCTGTGCACCTGTGTCGTGCAATGCCGCGGAGGTCAGAAGAAGGCGTCGGATTCCCCTGGAACTGGAGTTCTCCTGGAATTGGAGTTACAGACGGTTCTCAGCCGCCATGTGGGTGCTAGGGATCGAACCCGGGTCTTCTGCAAGAGCAGTCGGTGCTCTTAACCGCTAGGCTATCTCTCCAGCCCCCGAAGTCCACTCTTAATCCAGATCTGCTCCAAAGTCCACTCTTGATCCAGATCTGTTCCAAAGTCCACTCTTGATCCAGATCTGCTCCAAAGTCCACTCTTGATCCAGATCTGCTCCAAAGTCCACTCTTGATCCAGATCTGCCTCCGAAGTCCACTCTTAATCCAGATCTGCCTCCAAAGTCCACTCCTGATCCAGATCTGCCTCCGAAGTCCACTCTTAATCCAGATCTGCTCCAAAATCCACTGTTAATCCAGATCTGCCTCCGAAGTCCACTCTTAATCCAGATCTGCCTCCAAAGTCCACTCTTAATCCAGATCTGCCTCCGAAGTCCACTCTTAATCCAGATCTGCCTCCAAAGTCCACTCTTGATCCAGATCTGCCTCCGAAGTCCACTCTTAATCCAGATCTGCCTCCAAAGTCCACTCTTAATCCAGATCTGCCTCCAAAGTCCACTCCTGATCCATATCTGCTTCCAAAGTCCACTGTTAATCCAGATCTGCCTCCAAAGTCCACTCTTGATCCAGATCTGCCTCCGAAGTCCACTCTTTTCATTTCCAAGAATTAGTTGCCTCTCTGCATGAACATTTTCCTTCAACTGTACTGGTTTTGCAGGACCCATATTACGTAGTTGTTCCTCTCGGAATCCTTGCTAAGAGATTATATCATTTCTTATAAGTATTTTCTTTCTTGGAGGAGAATTACAGTTCCCTGCTTGGGTATATGGATTTTGTGATCATATGAATGATATCATAATGGAACTCACTCAAGGAGACATGACAAGGACCACCACAGCCAAACCGAAGCATCAGCAACCAGTTTTCTCCTTTCCCTTTATCATTCCAAAGAGAGATGTCCTTTTGGTGTGGGCTCTGAAACAAAGAAGACATCAGCAAAGTGCTGCTGGCCTGGGTAGAACAAGTTAGAAACAAGTAGGAAATAAACTGTTAATGTTGTGAGCCATGGAGCATCTGGGTTCATTTGTTACTCTAGCATGACAGAGCCTATTCTGAGTGATATGCCTACTTAGATATCCCCAAGGAATCTTCCCCTGCGGGTATCCACTCCTAGCCTGCTCCACCTTCCATGGTCAGCTGACTTGTTGCACCTTTCTCTCTGGTCTCTTTATCAGTGCCTTGAGGACAAGCAGTGCTTGTGCTTGTTGGCTTCCCTATCAGCAGAGCCTAGGCACGTGAAAGGTTTTTGTTACATAAATACCTATCTAGTTGGTGATTATTACCTTCTGCCCAACCCTCTGTGAGGCCATTTCATTGAGTATCAGGCCCAGGGCTCTGATGAACCTTTTCCCATCCCTCTCCACTCTGTTATAATCAGTCTCTTCCCCAAAACATGATCTGTGTTTTCCTTCCTCTATCATGTTCCAGGAAGGTAGTAGGAAGTCCAGCCTTAGAACACATTTTCTCAGGTTTGGAGGACAGTTGTTAAGAAAGAGCAAAGAGGGGCTGGAGAGACAGATCATCAATTAAGAGCCCTGATGATCTTGCAGAGGGCCCAGGTTCAGTTCTGAGCACCTATGTGGTAGCTAACAACCATCTATAACTCCAGTTCCAGGGGATCTGACCACCTCTTCTGGCTTCTGCTGGCATTGCCTATAGGTACACTTATATATACACAGGCAAAACACTCATACACATAAAATAAAAATAATAAATAAATAAATGCATTTGTTTTTAAAGTACAAAGAGTCCAACTACCAAGCCCATTCTTTGATGCGGGTACTGGGAACTGAATCCGGGTCCTTTGCAAGAGCAGCCAGTGCTCTTGACTGCTGAGCCATCTCTCCAGTCTGTGTCCCTCCATGGCACCTCAGCGGGGTCTACACATCTTTAGCACATGGGGTTTTAGCTGCTTTGTCTCCAAATGAGAGAAGACTGGCCAGAGGAGCTCTTCAGGTCTTTCCCCACCTGAAGAGCCAGGAGTCCAGCTACGTGTTTATCTTAGAGTCATGATTGACAATGCAGAGGCAGAGACCTGTGAGGCTTCTGTCACCCCCTTGCTGGTGTCAAAGGACAGGCCAGGACTAGGATGAGGCACGAATTTAAATAGGAGCTCAGTTAAGGCTACGCAAATACCAACTGCATATCTAAAAGTTTACGTCCCACTAGTCCCAACTCTGCAAAGGGATGGTAGAAAGCTCAGGGTTCCCATCTGAGCAAATGCAGTAGGGTAACGGGAGATCAGGGGTGGCCTGGGTGAAGCAAGGCCATCTGTCCAAGTAACTTTCCCAGAATATGGCAGGGGATGTCTACTCACTGGAGCTTGACTTGTTTAGTTGGTGTTGGCTTTGCAAACCAACATATATCTCCCAGTGAAAATATGGACAAAACAGGATGTCCTCAGCAGCCAGCAGCTAGCTTGTCATGGAGGAGTTTGAACACTAGGAATAACTTGTGGTTCTTTTTTTTTTATTAATTTCTTTTTTTTAATTTTATTTATTTTCTTATGTGTATGAACGTACTGTCTGCATGTAGGTCTGTGCACCCGTGTCGTGCAATGCCGTGAAGGTCAGAAGAGGGTGTCGGATTCTCCTGGAACTGGAGTTCTCCTGGAATTGGAGTTTCAGACGGTTCTCAGCTGCCATGTGGGTGCTGAGAATCGAACCCAGGTCCTCTGCAAGAGCAGTCGGTGCTCTTAACCACTAGGCTTCTCTCCAGCTCAACTTGTGGTTCTTTAAGGGAATTGCATGCAATAAGAAGAACCGAGAGGGAGAGGCTCACAAATAGCCACTATGATAATGTACAGTCAGTACCTACCTGTGGGCCAAGGGCATTGGCCACCTCTACCTGAATAGGTTTCTAAGAGGTGCCTCTTGATTTAGGAAGAGATGACAGAAAGGGATCTCACATAGACACTGGAGAGCTCCTGAGCCCAGCCTCAAGTCCTTAGACCCCCAAACTGTCACTGCTCAGGGCTGTGTTTACCTAGGAGCCCACTGGAAGGCCACCACTCTAGGTCAGCTGCTGGAGCTGCTCTTCTGAGCTCTGTCTTCAGGGACTAACCCCAGCCCTTTCAGCCCTTCTGCAGACCATCCACTGATGTCTGGTAGCAAGTTAAGACAGGGTAAGGGACAAGGGGAGAAAAGTTAATTTAAGGGGAAAATTATCTCTGTTCTTTGCTAATGGAACCTGTAAATTAGGGCATTTAATTACCAGAGACAATTTGTTCATTTTGGATGCTAATATTTACATTAGCAACTGCTTTGAAAGCATGGAATCTGATGAATTGGCAAAACTCTTTTACTCCTTTTCCCCAAATTAATCAAATGAGCTGTGATTAGGCTATATATAAGTCTAGTTAAGTACATCTCCCTAGTGAGGGATTTTTTTTCTCCCACCTCCCTCACATTCTATGAGCTCTCACAGATGCTCAGCTTCTCACCTAGATACTCGGTACCAGAGGACCTCGGTGGGAAGGTGTTTGATCTATTTCTATATTTAATGACACATTTCATCATAGTGGAATAGAGCATTGTACCACCGCTGCTGAAATTCGATTTCAAATGATAATCCCTTCCGTCGTGTAACCCCTGGTGACTTCCAAGGTGCTCTTATGGAGAACAGCTCACCTCCAATGCTTGCTGCTGCAAGTCCCAGCTTCAGACTCCAGTGTGGACTGCTGGTACGTTTGCATGGGGCCCTTCCCTTACAAAAGCCTGGCTGGTAAGAAAGCATTCATCTGGGCAGGGGGCCATAGACAGACCCAGGAGAAACACCTAAGACCATCTTCAGAGCAAGAACTCTCCACACCTTCTTCAGATGCTGAGCCTTCTGGTCTCAAGTCAGCTCTGGTTTCAGATGTTGACCTTGATGGTAACCTACCTTGTTCTGACTATCCTTACTCATCCAGTTCTCAATGGAGCTCCCTTGTCAGCCCTGGGAATTGGGAGAGGTGGCAGAGGTCTATCCCCTGAGCCTGTGCTAATGGGTCTTCAGGTTTGGAAGACCCTGGAGGGCATAGCCAGTCTAGTTCATGCCAGGAGGGATGAGGCAGCTAAGAGAAGGGAGATATGGGACTTGGTTAATTTCACACATTTGAATTGGCTTCTGGGAAGGGGTCTGAGGTGTAGTCTCTTGCTCTCTGGAAGCATCTTAGCTCTCTTTATGAAGCTGAACCTCTGTCCTGTTGAGATGAGTATGAAGGAAGGATCACTGTGCAGAGACGGTGGCTGATTATTACTCTGTGCTATAATCTCAATATTTGTGTCTTCCTACAGTTCATATGTTGAAATTCTGATTCCCAAGGTGATGCTTGGGAGATGGGATTTTAGGGAGGCGATTAAGTCATGACAGTAGAATCCCAATGAGCAGACTTTTGAAACTATTTAAAAGGATTGAAGATTTATTTTAGCTCGTGGTTTCCAAGGTTTCAGCCCATGGCTGGGTGTTTTCATTGCTATGTGGTGAGGCTGAATATCATGGAGGGAACAAAGCAGCTCACTTCTTGGTAGACAGGAAGTAGAAAGAGCAAAAGGAAGGGGCAGGGGGCAAGGTACATCTTTTCAGAGAGCCCTTCCAGTGCGAACTGCTTACTCCAGCACATTGAGGTGTTAATCCATTGGTTAGGTCAGAGTCCTCAGGATCCAATCACTTCCACTTCTTGACAACCAAGCCCCAACTACATGAACCTGTGGGGGCCATTTTCTATTGAAACTGTACCAATGCCCTTATTAGAGACCCCAGAGAGCACGTTTACCCCTTGTACCATGAATTAGGAAACCAGACCCCAAAGCACTAGCACTTCAATTGTAGACTTTCCTGTCACAAGTGCTGCGAGATAAATTCCTGTTGTTTATAGGCCATTCAGCATATATTTCTGTTATAGTAGCTTGAACTGACAAAGTTATTTGCTTTAACTTCATTTCTGTTGCTGTGATAAAATATCCTAATAAAAAGCAACTTAGAGGAGAAAGAACTAATTTTATCTCACAATTCCAGGGGATCCATTGCTCTTTTCTGACCTCTGACGGCATTATATGACACAAGTGCACTTACATACATATAGTTAATACACTCATAGACATAAAATAAAAAAATATTAAAAACTAACATAATCAAGATAATGTACCATAGAATGCTAGAAGTGGGACTTCTGGCAGCCACCTTGCAGGCAGGACACATGAATGCTTTTCCTTTTCCCTAGGCTGTTAGCGATTCTTTGATTGAGACAGCATTGTGTTATACAGTACAAATTGGCTTTGCATTTGAGATTTTCCTGCCTCAACCTTGGGAGTGCTACAATTATGGAAATGTACTGCCACGCCTGGTGTGGTTCATGTCTCACAGGTAGTGGAGGCTGGTGGAGGCTGGTGGGTGACAGGCCTTACCCAGAGTTTCCTGACTCTTGAACTAACAACGTGAATGGACCAATTGACCCAAATATAGAGCTGGTAATTTCATGTTTAAGGAAATAAAGAAATCAAGGTTTTTCCATCTTTTAAACATTACAATTATAATTAGATATTATAATTGCTTTCATGACAAGAAAGAAAGAGATTCTTAGTGTCAAATTTTAAATACCTTGTTGAGCCCAGGTGGCCCTCTGTACCCCAAGTCCTCGGGCCTTTTTCACCTGCTCCTCAGGTCACCTCTTTCCTCTCTTAGCTTCTTCAGGAAGAAAAGCACAGGTGATCAGCCCATTAAGAGAACTTTGGAACCACTTAAGATGGACTATTTCAAAAGGTACCAAATTCCCTGATCTTATAACTGAACCATTTAACTAGATCATCCTGTAAAAAGAAGATGCGTTAAAAATACCAGTTAATTACTTTTTTTTTAATTCCCAAAGCACAAATAAGTCCTAGTTAACTGTCTTTGCACATTTATATATTTAGACATCAGGTGTGTCTCTACTGCAGTCACAGCAGTGAAGCAGCAGGCTGAGAAGTCGAGGACAACTGGCTCTGGGTGGGGAGACTTGCATCTGGGGTGACTTAAAGACTCCCCCAGACTCATTGCCACATGTTTATAATGCAAAGCCCTGGAAAGAAACACTTGAGCCAAGGCATTAACAGTTCCTTTTTAGAGACCACATCATCATCATGGGTCTAAGTAAGGGAGAGTGTCTTGAGTAGAAATGTCAACACTCAGAAATGTCAATTCTGCCTGATGAATAAGGTTCCAAAAACAAGTTTGATTTACACCTTAGAATCAATTAACATTAAAGAATCCCCAGGAATGGAATGTTGAATAAAACCATATAATCTTAATTTTTTTTTTTTGTATGCGTATGAATGTATTGTTTGCATGCAGGTCTGTGCACCTGTGTCGTGCAATGCCGCGGAGGTCAGAAGAGGGTCTCAGATTCCCTTGGAACTGGAGTTCTCCTGGAATTGGAGTTACAGACGGTTCTTAGCCGCTATGTGGGTGCTGGGGATCGAACCCGGGTCCTCTGCAAGAGCGTCGGTGCTCTTAACCACTAGGCTATCTCTCCAGCCCTAAAACCATATAATCTTAGAGCTAAAGGTTGCTCATCTTTTCTCCTCTCCAAGTTTGGACTTCAAAGCCGGCAGAATGATTGAGTCATTCAAAGCATCAATCCATATCATACTGAGTGAAGGAGATAGGGCTGGTTTTTATGGACCCCTTTAACACGTTATATTTTTAAAGAGGCTTCGTCTTTTTTTGAAATTTGCATAGCTAGTGATCCTAAAACTTTGGCACCCAGTATGTCCTGAATTAAAGGTTGAGCACATGGTGAGCCCAGCCAAAGTGGATTTCACCTGCTGACACATAGAAATTCTAACCCTTTGTCAGTGGACAGGACTTAGGTCCTGCATCAGTGTTTCGGTATCTTTTCTTCTTACACCACTGAAGGAATATTGGTTATCTGGTTTCTGGATAACCAAAAGGCTAAAGCTGATGAAGTGGGAAGAGAAGTGGGTGCCAGAGGGGAGCACAATAGGGAAAGGCCATAGAAGGAGGCGGGATATGAGCAGAAAGCAGCGGTGAACTCATGAACTCAAAGACACTGTGTCTGGAGGCCTTAGCTACATTCCTGGCTTTGGCGGGAGCTGGCACATTCCAGCTGAGCATGAGGTCAATCAGTCATAGTCTTTCATCCATAGGACAGTAAGTGATAAACAAGCCAACAATAACGAAAGGAGACACTTTATTTGGTGAACGCTAAGGTCTTCTAGCTCTGTGCTTGTACGAATATTGAGCATCCACATGGAAAGGTCATCACCATGGTTCAAGCGCATCTTCTCCAAAACTTAAACTCCATTTCCATCGTGGTTCTATTAAGAGACGGGGTCTTCAGGAGGTGACCCGTCCTGGCAGGACTTAGGGGAAGAGTTCCCTCTTTCACTCTCCTGCTATGTGAGGACACAGTGTTTGTCCCTTCTTTGCCCCTTTGCTTTCTGTCATGTGAGGATGCCATCATGAAAAGATGCTGTTGATGGAGCAAGTCCTCACCATACACTGGAACCTGCTTGCAGCCTTTGATCTTCAACTTCCCAACCTCCAGAACTGTGAGAAATAAACTTCTGTTCTTTATAAATTGTGTGGTCTTGGGTCTTCTGGGTTGCAGCAGCAGATGCACACAGAGTCTCATGCTGGGCATTCTTCATTCTCTGAGGCTATCTCTAGGTGCTGCTAAATAAAAGGCCTGACATAGTCTATCCTGGTAAGATGGCCTGAAGTTTCACTCTTGGGAAGATTTCCATCTCTATGGGAATAACCCAATGGGTATTGTGTTCATCTGGGCCAACATCCTGGTGGAACAATACCTTCTTGAAGAGACAGGAAATGAGACATGGCCATATCCATCTCTGGAGCAGCCCAAGGAATAAAGGCCGAGGAACTGAGTTGCTCTTTTAAGATTGGAACACAGGGAGATAGTGAGAGAGTCCTATCCTTCTGGGAAGACAGGTGGGACTAAGACCTTAGTCACAGTTTTGGTGGAATCAAGAAACTGGCATCCTACGAATATGAAACTACCAATAGTGTCCCCCCCTTTAATGCCAGACAGAGTACAGAAGTATTCTTAATGAGTATAGTATACCATGTAGCAAAGCATTGAATCGTGTAATTACAAACCATGACATGCCGTTCTCTTCAAATGTGTAGATTATTGAATGCAGATTATTGGGCTTACTAAGAGTTATTTCTGCATTGCTGAGATATTCACATATGGCAAGTTTCTTCTAGAATTATCAGAACTCTAATTTGGGAGTTGAGGTTTAGCTCAGTAGAGTGCTTGCCTAGCTTGTGTGAGGCCCAGACTTTGATACATATACACATTCATATACATACACATATACATTCCTAGTATATAAAGTGGGAGTGGTGGCATGCACCTATAATCTCAGCCTTTGGGAGGTATGCGCAGAAGGATCATGATTTCAAGGTCATCCTTGTTTATGTAGACAGTTGGAGGTTACATAAGATACCATTTCAAAATTAAAATAAATAGAAAAAAAATGAACTTTAATTTGGAAGAGGTTGTAATTAACTCACTCACCAAAAATGAGTGGGGCCCTCCATGTGCTCCTTGGAGTGCCTCTGCGGCACACAGCTCGTCCCAGCCCCATTCCTGTTGCTAGTCAGAATGAGACATCTAGCTGTACTGGGAGCTAAGCTGTGATGAGCCACATTAATGAGTCACCTAAGGACACATGGGATGGAGAGTTCATCTTCTAAGGAACAGCTTTTTCATTTCAAAGATGGAACTGAGAGCTAGTTATTTAGCTGAGTGGCTCCTTTCACAGAGACCAACTCACCAGATGGGAGTAAAAGTGGGTTTTTCTAACTTTTCGTGGGAGTCTACATTTTTGGAGGAGGAGGATGAGGGAGAGAAAGAAGAATAGGAGGAGGAAGTGGTATCAGGCTGTAGTTTAGAGTGTGGACACCGGAGCTAGCTGGCCACTCACAGGCTTTGTATCTCTGGGTACATTAATCTAACTTGTGCTTTGATGTTCTCCTGTAGAGAATAGAGCTAATAATGAGATCCATTCTGTAAAGGTGTTGAGAGGATTAAATGAGTTAATATGTGGAAAGGGCCTTAAATATGGTATTTGTCAGAGTCAAGTGTTAGTGGTCAAGCTGTCACTTAGCTAAGGGAACCTTAGCTGTTATTGTTCTCAGGCTGCTAAGGTTACTATGGTACCCTTTCTGCTGCTTGCTATAAGGTGGAGAAGGAAATGCAAATATGTTTTCATCCAGGCATCTATTGTCTAAAATTCACCATACAAATAATAGGAAACCAAGAAATTAAGCAGAACCAGTAACCCCATTAGATACTTGAATTCAAATTCAAATGGAAAGCAATGACTTGAATTGGTTGATAAATCTAATCTTTTATGATGTTCTCAGACTTCAGAGTGTGTTAAATTCCCCACTAATGGCACTGGCTTGACAGGATACACTAATGCCCACTTGGCCATGGCAGAGATGAGTGCTAGATGAAGGGAAGTGGGTCAGAGAGCTCCATTGCTCCCCACATTATTGAAGGTGAGTTTCTAACCCCAAAGCCCGCATCTGAGTTAGATTCCAGATAGACAACTCTGTTAATTTTTTCTGAATTTTTTTTCATTTCTTTGTGAGTGAATATGACTTTGCTTGTCTATACCTAGCTATGTTCAGCAAACATTTTCTGAGAGATATTCTATATTAGGCACATTCCTAGAGCACAGGGACTCAGAGGTGAGGCTAAGACACAGCGTCCTGCTCTCGAGAACTCAGCCTGTTTGAGGACATTGACACACAAGGTCAAAGTGTAAACCCAGAAGAGGGATACCTAGCCAGCCAAAAGTGCTGGAGGGGCTTCCTGGCCTCACAAACCTTCCACTCTCCCTTCTATCATCTTTTCCTTTTTGAAACAAAAGGATAAACCCTTGCTGTTTCCACTTTCCTTTTCTTTTTTTTTTTTTCAAATTTTATTTATTTCTGTATGTGTATGAATGCACTGTCTGCATGTAGGTTTGTGCACCCGTGTTGTGCAATGCCGAGGAGGTCAGAAGAGGGTGTCGGACTCCTCTGGAACTGGAGTTCCCTGGAATTGGAGTTTCAGACGGTTCTCGGCCACCATGTGGGTGCTGGGGATCGAACCCGGGTCCTCTGTAAGAGCAGTCGGTTCTCTTAACCGCTAGGCCATCTCTCCAGCCCCTCCACTTTCCTTTTCTAATTTGAACTTGTCCTGTAGAGGATTTAGCCCTTCTTTTCTATTGATACTTCCTGTCAAGCCTCCATCTTTCTTGATCTACCAGTTCTCAATCCTCTCTTATTTAAATTCTAGGCACCACTATACACAATCAATTACTCTTTCTCTTAACACCGTATCAGTTAGGTTTTATGGCTATGATAAAATAACTGGGGAATCCAATTTTATAAATAAAGAGGTTTATTAAACTCACAGTTTTGGAGAGCCAGGAACCTGCATTGGCTCAGTGCTGATGATATCCCTGACAGCTGTCATGTCATGGTAGATGGTAGTCACATCTCCAAAAAGAAGGACAGAAGGGGAGCTTCATGGACACACACACACACACACACACACACACACACATACACACACACCTTTAAAAGCAATTCTCTTATGAGAAGTACCAAGGAGCCCCACAGAAGCCACATGAATCCCTTCCCAGGGGGGGCTCCCTGTGAGTAGAGAGCATGGAGGGAGTAGATGTGGATGGGATTATGGCGATGTGAGTCAAGGTCAGGGTGCTGCTGCGGAGGCTGAGTGTCGAGTGACTTCTGCTCTCTCCTATGCTCTGCGCCTCCTGCTCCACAAAGGAACAGCCCACCTATGGACTTGGTCAGACCTAAGGACAAGTAGAAGATAAAGAAGAAGATGGAGAGCAGCTCATTTTTCTGGTCTTTTTTTCTGAGTCCAGACCCTGCTGGAGGCTCTCTGGCTCCACACACATTTGAAGTCTGTAGACTCGTGAGCCCTGCGCCACACTGCAGGGGCCACCTTGTCTCCTCGCCCCTGATATCTTGACACAGAGGGAGACCATGCAGCTGAGTAAGTCATTTGGCATCTGCCTTCACTTCTGGCCTGACCCACTTTCTCCACCTATAGTCTGACTCTGATAATCCCTC
This sequence comes from Rhizomys pruinosus, assembly GCA_009823505.1. Taxonomy (NCBI): domain Eukaryota; kingdom Metazoa; phylum Chordata; class Mammalia; order Rodentia; family Spalacidae; genus Rhizomys; species Rhizomys pruinosus. Next base: position 4,816,758 of record VZQC01001095.1, on the reverse strand, counting down.
CTGCTCTCCATCTTGCCTAGAGGCTAGCAGAGTTCATTAGATTAAAAATCTATAAACTACTTCGAGTACCTTGGAGCTACGTGCTCTACAAGTACAGTGTAATAATAATAATACTATAATAATTACCTTGATTAATTTATGCATTAGATAGAAAAAAGATTCTTAATTAAGAAACATTTCAACAGCATGAACACAGGCCCCATACATTGGAAAGTAATACCACTGGCAGAGACTCAAACTCAGGGCCATATCAACAGGAATAATGAGTCGAGTCACCCGTTCTTGCTTCAAATGTCCTCTGAGTGACTTGTGCTGTGCTTGTGACTGAGCAGTGACAGAATATGAAAGAGAATGTGAAGAGGGATCAGCTATGAGGGAACAGGATAGACTCCATTTTTCTATTCTGTGGAAATACACCCCCACCCTCAGATTCCGGGAAAAACCACAGAATATCTCAATAGCTAGCAGGGAAGGACCAAAGGTTGTTTGTTGAAAATAGCTAGCAGGGAAGGACCAAAGGTTGTTCAATGAAAATAGCTAACAGGGAAAAACCGAAGGTTAAACATGTTTGTTCTTCCGCCAGGATGTGCTCAATGAGTAAAAGATCTCCCCCCACGGTGCCACCAAAGCCGACCTATCAGTTAAAAAAAATCATGCTTCCTCAGTCCCTATGAATCAATAACAAAATGCCAAGGCTGGAAAAATTCCCTGCTTGCAATTTTTTCCTTTTAAAAAGCCCAACTCCCCTAGACCAAGGGCTGCTCTCTCCTCTCTGCTGCATTGGACAGGATAGCAGCCCGAGCTCAAGCCAAATAAAGACTCTTTGTATTTACAGCAGAGCCACGTGTCCTGGTGGTCTTTTGGGGGTCTCTGTGATCTGGGCATAACAAGAGGAGTCTGGTGTTATAATTACACAAAAGAGAAAAATTCTGGTCATCCTTAATAAATAGGTCAGTCTGTGATACCAACAAAATAAATTAGTTTAAAAAAACCATAATCAAGTGTATATTGACCCATGTGTGAGCAAGGGTAGATTGAAGTTGAAAGTATCCTTCCTCCCAGGTTCCAAAGAGCTGTTTGAGGACAGCTGCAGGCCTTGGTTGCTGTAGACATGTGGGCAGATACACTGGAAGGGGATCAAGACAGCCTCATCAGCTGCCATGTTCTTCCAAAAGGCAGCTCTTGAAAGAGAGAGGTGTGTGGTGGGGTTACAGAGAAATCTGAGAAAGTTCAGTATCAGGGCAAAACCACAAGCCTTGTGTCCTGTCTTCATTGTTTAGTTGGCAATCACCCTGGGCAGAGAATTCACCTGGCCACTTAGAAGGAAGTGTCTTGGACTGGCATATTATTGTTTTTAATTTATTTTTATTTTATGTGTATGAGTGTTTTGCCTGCATGCATGTAAGTGCACCCATCGTACCATGCCTGTGGAGACCAGAAGAGGGCATCAGATCCTCTAGAACTGGAGTTACAAATGGTTATTAGCTGTCATGTGGGTTATGGGAATCCAGCCTGGGTCCTCTGGGAGAGCGGCCAGTGCTCTTAACCGCTGACCCGTCTCTGCAGTCCTTGGCCTAGCATATTATGAGCGAGGCTGCCCAAGGGCTCCCTAGTACCTGGCTCACTTATGGTTGTTTTGACCTAGATCAGATTCCCTGTGGCTAGGGTAGTAAAGGGGATTTAGATAACAATGTGCCCACAAGAGTTCTGATGCTCTGCTTTGGGGTAAGAACTGACTGGTAGGCCACTGTCTTTGAAGGTCATCATGTGTGTCATGGCAAATCCTCAATTCTGATCTGTCTTGTACAATGTCCAGCCTTTCCTCTGGTGGAGGCTGAGATAGAAAAAGTAACAACTAGTAAGAAGTAGGAAGGTCTGTCTATAGGAGAGTCAGAAATGGCTGTGGAGGGAGAAGGATTGCTGTGTGTGCACATGTGTGCATATGATTACATGTACATGTGTGGGGGGATCTGGTAGGTAGAATGGAGAGGTCGTATCTAAGCAGTGCTAATCAAACTGCTTTTTTTTGAGACATGGTTTCCTGTAGGGAAATCCAGTTTGAATTTCAGGCTAGCTTTCCAACTAGCATGCCTCAGGGCACCTCATGGCTGAGGGTCTGACCCTGCCCTAAGGAGGAGCAAGCAATGTGGCCTAAGTGCGCGTGATGCTGTGTGTGGCAATGGTGTGCAGTGGCGAGGAATTGGGGAACCTATGATTGGCTCTGGGAACTGATGTCATTTGGTTTATAAAAGCAAGCTGTGGCAAGGAGTAAATTTGAATTTCATAGTAACATCATCATGGAATTCCTGGCCATTATTTTTATTAGTTATTGCATGCATACAGTCTAAGGTAGGCCTGCATTTTGTTTGGGTGGCCAGTGGGTTGGAAACAGTTTCCCCTTTGCGGACCACCAATCTGGGTAGCTGGTGTTGTGAGTGGACATAGGCTGAAGATAGACCAGTAGCCATCAGCCTGAAATTCCTGTCCAGGCTCTGGGCAGGTGGGAAGTCACGGCCAAGAGTGGAACACGTGTCTCGGGGGTCCAGGCTAAGGGCCTGAGTTGAAAGTACCACTCAGGCTGGGCTATAGGAAGTAGCCAGCTGGACTCTGCGCCAAGGGGTCAGCTCCCCACAGTGTCCACAAAGCAGGCACTGTGTTCCTATTCCCCTTAGCAGGGCCACGTGGTCCCTGTTCAGCATAAAAAGAAAGCTTCCTACAGTTTCCCTATAGCCTCAGCTGGCCTGTAATTAGCTATGTAGACCAGGTTAGCCTGGATCTCACAGAGATCTGTCTGCCTCTGCCTTCAGAGTGCTGGGATTAAAGGCATGTGCCACACCACACCCAGCCTTAGCCTGCTTTCTTGACTTCTCCTATGCAGAGCCTCAGTATTTCTGTTGGAGGGTCACAGATCATCTTGAATGTGAGAAGGTCAACTGGGGAGGGGCCATGACGGTAGAGCAGGAACCCTCCAGCAACGGATCAAGCAGCACCATCAGAAAGTGAGAGGGATGCACGGTGGAAGTGACATAAAGTTGTCTGCCTCTGTTTTATGTAGACCAGTTTCTCCTTTCCTCTCAGACTCTGAGGTCTCTGATGACTCCATGCTTATGGCTTTGAGGAAAATCTGCAACACACAGAAACTCCACCTTGCTGGTCCTGTCGGTCAGGATGAGGCTCTGTATGCTGAGCACTCATTTTCCATTCAGCAGTCAGTGCACGTCCTCAGTGGCATGCACTGAATGGTGACTAGGTCACAGAAGCGGATGGATGCAGTGCTAGCTGGTGGATGACGGGGTATGTTTGGTGAATATAAGCCATGGGTAGATGGCGGTAATGTTCCCAGTTCATGGCCGTTACCACAGCCACACACTTCCCTTATAACAGCACAACACTTTCACCATGGACAACAACCTCCCCACCGCTTGACTCTGGATTCATGTCACTAGCTGTGGCCAGTGCTATGTTAGCAAATGAGATGCTGAAATGGGCCTGCTCTCCTGAATCACAGACAACTCCAGCAACCTGCTATGCTCAGCCTATGGACAGAATAGGGAGCCGAAGCACCCAAGCTACTCCAACAGAAGCCAGTGTATGTCAGCCACTGGCCGGCTGCCCTTGTGTCCCATGACAGGCTCAACTGAAGCAGGAAGTATCTACCTCTCCCCCCCACCCCCAGGCCAGCTGGGGTCTTCAAACTGCAAACTCAAGAGTAAAATGAGTGTGGCTTGTTTCAAGCCCTGAGGTTCAGGGATGGTGTCCCCTAGCTCTTTCATGGTGATCAATACAGACATGAAAAGGCATAATGACACTAATGACAGCAGTGGGCTGTGAACACCACCATCCTGGGGGAGGAGGTCGCTTTCTGACCACTGGTAATGAGGATGTGACTTTACTATGTTTCTTTTCAACTTCAGACCTTCTTCTCTATCTGGAAGTATCAGACTAGATGTTACTAATGGAATTCAAGGCCAAGTCGCAGGGAGCCCTGAGGCCTGTGAAAGTACACGGGTGTTTGGGAGAGCATGTTGTTAACAAGAGAAATGTTACTGGTGAATTGGGAAAAACATCCTATCCTAGCACAAGGCGCTAGGCTGGGCTGCCTCCTCATGTAAAAGACTACAGGAGAGGTTGAGGGAAAGTTTTAATGAAATAAGGAATATCAAATGGCTACTTCGAAGGGCAGGGTAGGCCAGTCTGGGAGCGAACAAAGTGCCAGGTGACTTGAGTTTGTTGTTTCTTTAATTGAAGTCAGAGTGACATGAGCCTAATGAGCATTTGTACCTAGTGGAGTCTCAGAGCATGTGTGGTTAGGAACTGGGAAGTGCACCCCAGCTGGGTAGATAGAGCCAGCCCGGTAACCTCACCATCACATGAGCTGCTTGGGAATTCCCGTTACTTAATGGAAGCTCCTCACTTGAAAATCCTACTTCCCCACCTTCTGATCTCCCAGCCTATCTCCAACAGAGGGCTGGTCTATGGCTGTCATCAGATCCTTAAAAGGGGTGTAACCTCAAAAGTAAGAACTGTGGAGGAGAAGTCTTCTGAAGGGAAGCCTTCCCAGCTCCAAGTCGCCCTGCAGACCAAGGTGGAGAGGCACCATGGGCCCTGGGTACCCCCCCCCCCGCTTGCCTCATCTTTCTGCATCTGCTGGACGGGTCCTGACCTTTCTGCAGTCAGTCTCCTCTCCATGGAGCCTGTCTTGCCCACCAACCAGTCTGGTTTCTCCTTCAAGCCTCCTTGAGGCTCTGACTGTCCATGCTCCTCCATTTATACTGAACCGTGTAATGTCTCACTCCCCCGGCTAGACTTCCCAATATTACATTCAGAGCCCTAGAAGAGAATACCATCATCTCCCGAGCATCTCAAATGCCCCAGAGCATTGAGCACAGCACAGCAGCTGCTTCTGACCCTCAGGAGTGCTGGTGCCAAGGCTAGCCCTAGGAAGGCTTAAGTGAAGAAAGCAACTTCCTTCACTCCCCAGGGCATCCTCCCATTGTCCAGATGTCCACTGACCCTGCTGTCCTTCCTTCCCTAGATGCCATCTGAAGTCTATCATGTCTTTTCCTTCTAGTGAAGTTTTCTGTATTCTCCAAGGCCCTGCTAGGTCACGAATACATTGATTCTAGCTAAAGGTTTAACAACTAATAATAATATCTCTCCTGAGTTCTGTTCTGCATTTGAACTCAAGTTTTTAGTGTTCTTATCTACAGGGATGGCCAATCATTGCTCCTGACACAGGATGGTGAGGGGTAAGACTTTTAGGATGTCACATTCATGGTGTCCCTCAAATCAGACTATTGATGCCATTTGGTATTCTAGGGTAGTATACAAAAGGTCTTAGAGACGCTAGAGAGAAAACTCAACTTCATACTCACAGGACTGCCTCAGGATTCTTCACCCTCATCTTTTCTAAGTCATGTAATGATGCTGGACTCGGCTCCAGACCTGCACATGAGTACTCACGTGGAACTCCAAATACTGCCTTTGTTTTTAGCTTACTCTCACATATATATGATGGAATATAATCACATCTTATAGCTCAAGGAATCCCCAGAGTCATCTGGTCTGGGACCCTGCCTTCTGGCTCCGAAGCTACTGCTAGCATTATCCCCATTTTAAAGACAGGACAAGCCACGCTCAACAGGGTTGCAGGACCTGCCCAGCTCCTCAAAATGGCTCTTGTCTCCTTCTCTTGAAGGAGCCTAGACTTCTGCTTCCTACCCAGGAGCTCATCTGAAAGCTTTCATCTCATTCTTCTTCCCCTGAGCTTTGCTTTTAGTAGGTGCCCAGGAGTTCTCCAGGCCAGTGAGGAAGGCTGTCACTAGGCAGGGACATCTAGTGTGGCTCATTTTGTGCAGTGGGGCATTGCAGAAAGTTAAATGTGTGTTCCTTTATAACTTGCATTTTATCTACACAACTGAGAGAGGATTGCTAGAGGGATCCTTTGATAACCATCCATATTATTATGTGGCGGCTCCAGGAATTCTGTTGTACTTCAGCCCAATCTATCAGTAGATTTGCTCCGGTGCTTTACAGTCTGACCCCAAGGATAGCAGAGTGTGGCTTACCAGGTGGACACACAGGCACTCTTGCTGTAGGGTACACCCCTGGCTGAGGGACCCTGGGAATCTGGGAACCAGCTTACCTGGTTTCCATTCCCCTCTGACCCTGGTGACTCCCCTTCCTCTCTGGGCCTGGTTTTATTCCTGAAGAAGAAAAGGACAGTATTGTTTGCTTTCTAGATCTTGACTCCCATTCGGACATCATAGCAACCTATGCATATTCATCTGCATGAAACGGCCTCAGCCACAGGGACATAGGATTCTCCCTGGGGCAATTTGCATGGAACAGAAATCAAACCTTAAGATACAGAAAAGAAACTTCTGGAGTGGAAATGTCACGATATCATTATGAGAAGGACCGGGACAACGTAGGGGGCTGAGACCTCTGCCGAACACTCCTGACTGAAGCACCCTGCATGGTATCTGCCAGGAACGGGCTGTCTGAACCTTGCTTGCAGGCAGCTGTGCAAGCAGAAGTAGGCTATGCACGTGGGTGTCTGTGCACGTGGGCATGGCGGGCACCCGTCACCCACCACGGGCCCCAGGTATAAACTTATGGGGTCTGTGGGCTCACTTGTGACTGGCTATTTAGTTTTAATGCCCAAAACCAATTTTAAATAAAATAAAGGAGTCCCCCTAAATATTCTATATGGGGCTTTCTGTTTTTTAGAGGGACATTTCAAGACTAGTTTCACACAGGTTTAGCCGAAAGGGAAATTAAACTCTACATTTAAATGGAGATTACGCACAAAGGAATCCATTAGTTTCAATATTTCTCAGCAGGAGGGCTCAGAGTTATTTAAATAAGTTTAGATATTAAACCTAAAGTAGCCATTAAAGCAACGTGGATTTGTTTGTCTATTTTTTCCCCCAGAAATCTTTTCTTTCCAGCTGACTGAAAAAATCTATTGCTTAACCGATGGAGGATATTTTAATGTATTAAAAAAAAAATCCAGGGACTTTTTAATATAGCACTTCCTTTGAATTTTTAAGTACCATATCACAGCATAGTTATTATAACCAATGTCATCTTTTGGACAGATGAAACTACAGGCATTTTCCCTTCCCCACCCCCACCCTCTGCAGACCAAGGCTAATATAAACACAAACATTAAACCATATTGGCTATGGAAGAGTCTTTGATTGTCATTGAGATTATTTTAAAAGTTATTTAGGTCCCCCTGTTACATCTCTACAAACCACTGAGAAAATGTTGCAAGAGGTTTCTCTTTGCGACATTTCTTTGGGGATTCATAAATATTGATTGTACCGTAAAAAATTGATGGAATCTTGAAACAGACTGCAGTTGAGGCAGCTGGGGAATTTACTCAATTTTTCTCAATCGCTGCAGTCTATAAAAAGAGGAGATTTTGCAAATTGTTTCTCACCTTGTCTTTTTAGTATTTAATAGCTCTCAATTCTATAGCCCTCTGAACCATGCTCAGGGCATGTTTTCCATCAAAATGGAATCAGGCCTCTTCAATGGGAATTAAAAGGTAGGAGTTAGTTGCGAATGGGTTAAACTCCGGCCTCATCTCCACCCTCTTCCTACTTCTGTTGTCAGTGTCCTGCTGTTTTAGAATGATTAATCTACCTATACCTGCCCCCCCCCCCATGTGCACATAATGCTCAGGAACCTGTTTCCTCCTCACTTCCCAGGGCTCCGCAGGAGAGGTCAACACTGAGATCACATGACCTTCCAGCACCCCCTGTAACCCTTTTGTCTGTACTGTATAGTCTTCTCTAGCCTGCCATTCAAAACCCTCCTCCATAAGATCCCGACTGCCCTGTTAACCACAGTCTCACAGCTTGCTTTCTGGGGCCCTGGGTTCTTTGGGCTTGAGTCCCCATACCGTTCCTTGTATCTGTGACATACATTCCTTTCTGTGGACTTAGCTCTGCTTCTCCATTGCCTGATACATTCTCCTTTCTGTCTGCAATGTTAGGCAGAATAACCCTGCCACAGAGGCCTCTGTTCTAATTCTCAGAGTGAGCATGGCAAAGAGAAATTCAAGTTGCCAAACACACTGCATTGTCCTCAAACACAAGGATCCTGAAGAGTGGAAGAGGGATCTGGAGGATGTTCCAAGAGATGGCACTAGGAGCAGGACTTGGGTTTGAAGGTTGGAGCCACCAGCCAAAGAAAGCAAATGCCATTGTAGAAACTGAAGAGGAAGCAAGATAGTAAGCAAAGAAACAGGCTCTCTCTAAGTTCCCAGAAGATGTTCAACCTTATCAATCCTTTGACTTTACCCAGTGAGATCCATTGTTGAACATTTGACCTATAGAACGGTAAGGTCAAATGCTTGTGTTGTAGGAAGATACTAAGTTTGTGGTACTTTCCTTTAAGGTACTCACACTTGCAAAGTCCATTTTACTGGTGCTGGAGATATGGCTCAAGATGTTGAGCGCTAGCTGCTCTTATAGAGGACTTGGGTTTGGTTCCTAGCACTCACATGCTAGCTAACAACCCTCTGTAACTCCAGTTCCAGGAGATCTAACGCCCTCTTTGACCTCTTTGACATCTGCAGACATCCCATGACATGGGTGCACCTACAATACACAAACAATACACATAAAATAAAATTACATAATCTATATTTAAAAAGCCCACTTTACCATATTTGGTCACATTCATAGGTTCCAAGGATTAGAACCCATATCTCTTTGGGGCCAGTATTTGGTCTTAAAGACTTGGAAACTGAAGCCCAGTGATTTGCCTAGGATGGCCAATGATTGGCTGACAAATCACTGGTGGCACCCTGTGGTAGTTTAAGTGTCCTGCATAGGCTCAAGTGTTTGAACACTTGGTTTGTTGGTGGTGCTGTTTTGGGAGGTCATGAAACCTTTAGGAGGTGTGGCCTAGCTGGAGGAAGCAACTCACTGGGGGTGGGCCTTGAGAGTTTATAGCTTTGCCCTACTTCTAGTTTGCCCTGTCTGTTTCCTGTGAGCTCTTGAAGATGCAAGTGCTCAGCTTTCTGCTCCGGCTGCCTGCTGCCATGCCTCTCCTGACGTGATGGACTCTGTCCCTCTGGAACCATAAGCCGAATAAACTCTTTCTTATAAGTAGCCTTGGTCATGGTGTTTTGTCACAGCATCAGAAAAGTAACTAATACACACTTGAGCGTATCTTGGATTCTTCTTGGAAAGAAGCTTTTGCACCTTGGATGTCCTCAGGGATGGGAGCCAATCTTGGAAACAATCACCTTAGTGCATTGAATGACACAGACAGAAAGAGTGAGTGTGCTCTGTGAATTTGCAAAAATTGTTTGCAATTTTTTTTTAGCAAATGAAGGCATGCATTTTTAAAAGATCGTTTAGATTCTTCTTAAATTATTTGTTTATTTTTATTTTATGTGTTTGAGTATTTTGCCTGCATGAATGTTAGTGCACAATGTATGTACAATGCCTGCAGAGGCCAGAAGAGGGCACTGGATTCCCTGGAACTGGAATTAATGACAGTTGTTATTGTCATGAGGTGCTGGGAATTGAACTTAGGTTCTCTGCAAGAGCAGTCAGTGCTCTTAGCCACTGAGCCATCTCTCTAATTCAGAGTCTTAAAAGAATGCACATTTCAAAAGTTAAAATCAGGGACCAAGTCCTTTCTTCAGCTGGTATTTAAAAAGAAAAAGAAAAAGCTTGACCAGTCTACTCATAAAGAAACCTGGAAAATACTGCTTCATTTATTACTTCAGCATTTGCTTTCTGTGAGAAGATTCTGGGGACTGAGGAGCTGCCCATTGAGAGGCTGAGTGTCAGCCCTACAAAGGGCTCTGTGGTCTGTGGGTACTGAAAAGGGTGAGTTCGGGGTGGAATATGGTGGTTGCTGGTGGTCAAGTTTGCCTCAGAAACACTGGGTTGACAGGCAGTGGTAGAGTGGTTTGGAAGTCTACACAAGGCAGAAAGAGGGGAACGACAAGCAAGAAGACCAGGAAAGAGGTGTAAGGAGCTGCTGGTGGGATGGGGGGCAGGATTTCATGTTCCTGGATTTTCCCAACAAGTAGTCTCCTGGCTGTGGACCATCTCATTTGCCTCGGTCCTGTTTCTGACCTTCACTGTCTCATTAAACTTACATAATCTCCAAGGCATTGCAGGAAGGATGCTGTCCCCCACGCTGCAGGTGGCCAGCGCAGAAGGCAGGCACAGCCCTAGGTGCTTCTTGAGCTGTTCACCAATTACGGTGCAATGATCAGGAATCCAAAGCTTCATGCCACCCACAGGGTTTGCAGAGAAAGCAGCATACCGAGTCCCTGGGATGCAGTTTGCCTAAAGGAAGAGAGGCCCACGAAGCTAGTGGCCCCACGCTGCCACCCACGTTGGTCTGAATGAGAATGTCCCTATAGGGTCCAAGTATTTGGACATTTTGTACCCAGTTGATCGCACTTTGGCGGATGTCTTAGAAGGTGTGGCCATGCTGGAGGAAGCGTGCCACAGGGCGTGGACTTAGGGAGCTCTTAAGCCTTGCTGGATTTCTTGCTTCCTGTGCCTGCTTCAAGACTTGGAAGCGCTTAGCTTTCTGCATCTGCTCGGCCTCCCCACCATGGCGGGCTGAATCCTTCTGGAGCCTAGAACAGTGAGCTCAAGTAAGCTCTTCCTCCAAGTTCCCTTGGTCATGGTGTTTTATCACAGCAACAGGAAGGTAGCTGGGACACCACCCAAACCCAGCTGCTTTCTCTGGTCTCCAAGCAGCCACTGAGACATCTCTCCCAACCTGCTACCTGCAGAAGTCAGTTTAGCTCTGGAAATTCCCTAGCGGATTCCTGGCCCTTTCAATTCTCATTCCCCCCAGCAGACCTCCCATGACTTCAAAGGATTCCTCTATGGGCCTTGGTCTTTGTAGCTCTTGGCAGGAGGGCGGGCCTACCCTCAGCTGCCCCTTCCGAAGAGAAAGCAGCAAACCCTTCTGGCCTTAGCTTTGGAAAGCAGTTTCTACAGTAGGAATTTTGTCTTGGCAGCTGTTTCTTTAGGACTGTCAATGTTATTTCCTTCTCCAGGCTTCTGTCATTTCTGGGGGGAAGCCGGCTGTAAATCTTACTACTGCTCTTTGAGGCATTCTGAGCCCTGGTAGTCTACAGTAGAGCTAATTTTTCATCTGATTCCTGTCCCATCACCAGGCCCTCAGGTCCCCACCTGGTCCCAGCCTCCTGACTCCTCACTGGGCATCCTCCTCAGCCAGACACCAGTCTCCATTCTTTCAAACTTGTTTTCTTCCCCTCCTTCTCTCCATCCTCAAGTCCCTGTGCACTTCCTAACTTCAAAGCTGACTGTGTCACTGCTCTGCTTAAAATATGGATTTACTTCAAGTGTGGTGGTACACTCAGGCCAGACAGATCTACATCGTGAAACCCTGGTTTTCCTGTTTTTGTTTTTTAAAAAAACCATCCCATGGAATGAATAAATTTCCAGTTTCTTACCAAGTGACTTGGAGCTTGTCTTAGTCCACTTTATATTGCTATAACAAAATACCTGAAGCTGGGTACTTTATAAATGAAACAGGTATATTTAGCTCAGTGCTCTGGAGATTCAAAAGCATGATGCCAGCATTGTTGCTTGGCTCTGGTGAAGGTCTCATGGGAGATGGTTTCATGGTAGGAGAGTATGCAGAAGAGGTCACATGGTAAGAGAGGAAGCTAGGAGGTGAGCCAAGGCCATGAAATATGATTTATAACCACCCAGTCTCATCAGACCTAAAGTGATTCTGCAAGAATGACATGGATCTCTTTTATTGTCTGTGCCCCCTGCCCTAATTACCTCGCTCCAGACTTCCCCTCTTAAAGGCTCTGCCAGCTGAAGTCCCAACTTCCAGCACATGAGCTTTGGGGAATATACTCCAGTCACATTTTTTTTAATTATGTATGCGTAGTGTGTACACGTGTGTAGTGGTATGTATACAAGTTTGTGCACATACATGTGAAGGCAAGCAGACAACCTTGGGTGTCAGCCTCAGAAACACTGTCTACCTCCTTTGAGACAGGGTCTTTACTGGTCTGCAGCTTGCCCATGGGTAAACTGGTTGGTCAACCATCGAGCCCCAGGGATCTGCCTAGTTCTGTCTCCCAGTGCCTGAATTGCAAGCTTGCACCACCAAGCCTGGCTTTTTGCACGAGCTCTGGGGATCAAACTCATGTCCCCTTCCAAGCATATGTAAACCACAGAGGACTCCACATGTTTTTGGATCATTTCTCATTATTTCTGCCTTAGCCATATATATGCTAAAGAACTCTGATGGCTTTCCAACCCCCCCTCCCCCCGCACCACCCACCCATTTTCCTCCTAAGCTGTTCTCCTACCTGCTCATGCTTCTCCACACAGAGAAGCTTTGCTGTGCTGTGCTAGCTCTGCTCCCTGCTTTGCTGTGCTGTACTAGCTCTGTTCCCTGCTTTGCTGTGCTGTACTAGCTCTGTTCCCTGCTTTGCTGTGCTGTGCTAGCTCTGCTCCCTGCTTTGCTGTGCTGTACTAGCTCTGTTCCCTGCTTTGCTGTGCTGTGCTAGCTCTGCTCCCTGCTTTGCTGTGCTGTGCTAGCTCTGTTCCCTGCTTTGCTGTGCTGTGCTAGCTCTGCTGCCTGCTTTGCTGTGCTGTGCTGTGCTAGCTCTGCTCCCTGCTTTGCTGTGCTGTACCTGCTCTGCTCCCTGCTTTGCTGTGCTGTACCTGCTCTGCTCCCTGCTTTGCTGTGCTGTGCTGTACCTGCTCTGCTCCCTGCTTTGCTGTGCTGTACCTGCTCTCTCCCTGCTGTGCTGTGCTAGCTCTGCTCCCTGCTTTGCTGTGCTGTACCTGCTCTGCTCCCTGCTTTGCTCTGCTGTACCTGCTCTGCTCCCTGCTGTGCTGTGCTAGCTCTGCTCCCTGCTTTGCTGTGCTGTACCTGCTCTGCTCCCTGCTGTCTCCGTGGCTCCGTCATGTCCTCTGTGTGTCTCTGTCATCACACTGAACACAAATAATCTTTTCCGTGTCTGTCTTCACCTCTGTGTTGCAAGCTTTTGAGTCACTGTGTCTTTATTGATAAGTCTTTATAACCTCAGTGGCCTCGGTGGAGTATGGAATCTAAATGATTAATGACTTAATATGTAAATCTGTGTGAAAATTTCATTAGTTTAAAATCCTTGCATCAATAATATTAGTCCCATTTTAGGTCTGAAAAAAAACAAAACAAAACAAAAACTAGTGCCCAGTGTGGTGGTGAATGCCTTTAATCCCAGCACTCGGGAAGTAGAAGCAGGCAAATCTCTGTGAGTTCAAGGCCAGCCTAGTCTACATAATAAGTTCTAGGCTAGCTGAAACTACAGGGAGACCCTGTCTCAAAAAAAAAAGACCAACCCCCAAAACAAAACCAAATCTCCAAAACAAAACCTAAAACACCCCAGACTGAATACTGTCTTCGACTGTGGAAGACAAAGCCCCCATAATCTCCTCCTCTAGCCCACATTGACTCCCCTCTTCCAATTCTTTTGCCACTGAGTCCTTATCAGGACCTTAGCCCCGATGAAATGTAGCCTCTCACTGTTCTCTAACTGGGTGGAGGGAGTCAATTGGCCAGTCCTTTCCATCAGTTTAGTTCAATACTATAGTCTTATTGATCAACAGCATGGAAATAGGCCATTAGAAAACACTGTTTTGATTAAATATCATTACCCTGTTGGTTCTGACTGGCAGAGCCTAGGCCTTGAAGCCTCTAGCTTGGTGGGCAGTTCTGTGGGAGGGGACTGGACTCCAGCCACAGGAATGAGTAGAAGGCAGTGTCAGGAATATGTGCCAAGGAGGACTGAGCTGGGCACACCGGGACAGCCTGGGGAAATATTGGGACGTTGGGTGTGGCTTTCACTGGAGTTGAGTGACAGCAAAAGTGGTACTAGGCTTAGGTGTTCTGCTGGTCAGTAGCAGGGCCCTGAATGCTTAGGAGGGGTCCAGGTCTCAGAGTAGCTGACCTAGGGAGTCAATGGAGACAGAAGTCTGAACTTCTGAAAGAAGTAGGTTGGTTGAGTGTGTAGCAGAAAGGGGAAGCTGTGGCAAAGTGGCCTAGCCAGAGGATCTCCAATAACATGGATCTCTGGGAAGACACTAACCATAGTAAGAAAGTAGCCAAGAAAGAAAGAGATGGAGAAAGTCCCTAAGAAGCCCGAACAGGAGTTCAAGGTGAGAAGAAGGTGGGGCTTGGTGTGATGTTGAGCTGAGGTCTTTGAGCCAGGTGAACAGACAGTGAACCAGGCTCTAGCACCTCAGCCACTTGCCCACACATATAGTAAGCCATAGGCCAAGGTACGAGGTGAGAGATTGGGCATCAAAGCTCAAAGTATTTTTAATCAGCAGACATCAGAAGGGATTGGGTGTGACTGTGCTAAGACCTGGGTCTGTGTGTAGTTTCCTGGGGACAGGGGAGAGGCAGGTTAGGGTATAAGTGAGATGGTCAGAGGAGCTCATAGAATGGTTAGACTCTAAGAAGCCACAGAGGGAGAATGAGGAGAGAGCAACAGACAAATGGGCCGATACAGGCCCTGCTTCCTTGCTGAGGGAGGCAGTTCTTCCCAGAGCTCCAATTACCTGCTAGAGCCAGCCCAGAGTGGTTTCTGAAGGTCCTTCCAGATGGCAGTAAGAAATCTGTAGCAAATGACATTTGGGCAGGGAGTCTGCCACTCTGTCAGTGGCTGTTCCTTACCCTTGCCCAGTTTCCCAGAGGTTTATAGCTGATACTGTCATCACTTAGGCTGGATGAGGGGCCTCCGGCTGTTCTACAGCCTGGGGATCAGGAGCCTAGATGGTTTGGGAGTATCTCTTGCTGCTGAGTCATGGGAAGCATAGCTTCTTGATTGCATCTTCATTGGAACTGTCCTGCACATCTGACCAATTTGCTAGTTCTGGCCGCCTCTTGGATAGCTTCCAGCTCATTTTCATGCTACGCTGCGCAGTTCTGCCTTCTTAATGTAGTCTTAAAGTTGTATTAAATAAACAATGGGTATTAAGTCAAATTAATTATTGGACACTCCATGCTGTTTAATTTTAAGGCTCCCTTTTTGCCTATATTTCTTCCAAGGACAACAAGGCACAGAATGCCAGGCAGCTGGACTGGTCCTCCTTGAGCAGCTCAGTGAAGGCAAAGGAAGAGGAAAAGAGGAAAATTAAGAAAACTTGCATGCTGGTGAGTAGAACCGTGTTCCGTATTGTGGGGAAATGGCTTTCGATCCAATTTCTTCAAATCTCTCAATTATCTGGACAGCTAAGTGGGAGGAAGACAAATTAACTGTTGAGGAAAAAGTCCAATGAATTAGGAATTCTGCCTCAAGAAGCCCTGGGCTATTGTAAATTCCTTATGTGGACAAGCAAGACCCGGCTTTTTTCATCTGTACACCCTCCAACCACCTCACGGTTCTCAGATTGGTTCTTTGATCGTTTTCACGGATTAACTTGTCCTCTGCCGAGCTCGGCACTCTTTGCTTTCTGGCTCTCCAGGGCTAGTCTGTCCCTCCGTTTATTCCCACTGTGACCCTTGGCTATTCTCTATTGTGATCTTGTGCTTGTTCAATTAATGTCCATCTTCTCCTTTTGAACCACAGCTCTTGTGAGGATGGGGCCATTTCTTTCACTTGGAAGGTGGTGCTCCTGCCCGTCAGTACACAGCCTGGAATGTTGGGCACATGTGCTGATTGCTGGATGGATGGAAGGAAGAATGATCAGCAAAGAAGAAGAGAAGAAGAGGTCTTTGCTCAGTGGCTTAAGGCCTCATTCTTGGTTTTCTATACAAGTAGAGGGAAGCATATCCCAGCAGGCAGCAGAATTTAGACTCCTGAGTGCACACCATTTCCAGATGCCTCTGTGCCAGGGTGGCTTCATGCCCCCTCTTGCCCAATGTGGTTTTTACCATCCATCTAGTTTCCTAATAAGATTAGTATGACCCTTTGTTACTTCTCCAAGGTCCTGAACTCCCGGACCAAGGACTGTACCTCCTCATCTACCTCAAGCTCCCACGCGAATGGTCCTCTGCTATGGATGTGCTCCCATTCATTTAAATCCTCCCACCATTAAAGGCCCTGCTTAAGCTCTACATCCTCCTTGAAGTCTCAGAAGATGCTCAAGTCAACAACACTTCCTCCTCTGTCATTACATGGGAAGACTTGGCATGAATTCTTCCTGTATCCCACCGTCAGTGTTGTTAAGATTCACAGAGATTTCTCACCTTGCTCAAGTCAGGCGTTTCCTAGTCTGGGTATTTGACTCTGTGATTTTCCCGGATTTTTCCCAGTTTGAGTGCTGGAAAATCCCACATTCCAGGATCCCTTGTGGTCCTAGGAAAACCAGGACAGTTGTTTGCCATTTGGTTTCTATACTCCTGGTCTGTCTATCCATTTGTGCCTAGCTATCATCAACTTCATATTCAAGATTCAATTTAAGAGTCACTTCCTTCAGAGAGAGGACCCCTCCTGGACACCGGAGAAGCTGGGCTTCCAATACAGTCACTCTCCTGCTCTGTTCTCCATGATCAAGGTCACTCTGAGTCACATCTCCAGCATGTCAAGTGCCTATTACAACATATGATACACAGCAGGTTCTCATGAAGGGAACCTTTTTTGCTGGGCAAGTAGATTTAATTGTGCCTCCCACCCCTACCGCCCACCAAGAGCTGAAGTCCTAACCCCAGTACCTGTCATTATGACCTTATTTAGAGCTAGTTTTTGCAGGTGATCAAGTTTCAGAGGTTGTTAGGGTACACTCTAGTCTAATGTGACTAGTATCTTTATTAAAAAAGGGAAAATTGGACCCCAAGGGAAACAACCCAGGGGGAAGATGATAAGAGACAAGATGACCTATTGCCAGCCAAAGAATACCCATAAAGTACAAGAAGCTAGAGTAGAAGCTTGGCAAAGACTCTTCCCTAGACCCTTTGGAAGGACTGTGTTTCATTAGTCAGTACCTGGACTTAGTGTGAACTTTTCCTGTATACCACCTACTTAAATGGACAGATTTCAGTGTGACCAAATGACAGATAATACTCTTTTTATTATTTAAGTAATTCAGTCTGTGGAACTTCATTATCATTGTTACTGCAAACAAATTTGCTAGAGTTTAATGAGGAAATAACGATATTCTCTCTCTCTCTCTTTTTGTTTTTGGTCTTTTTAAGACAGGGTCTCCCTTTTAGTCTCAGCTGGCCTAGAACTCGCTATGTAGACCAGGCTAGCCTTGAACTCACAGAGATCTGCCTGCCTCTGCCTCCCAAGTGCTAGGATTAAAGGCGTGCACCACCACACCCAGCAGTAATGATATTCTCTACCCAACTTGAACCTCCTTACAGGTACAAACCTGCTCTGTGGGTCCTGAACCCCCTGGGTGAAATCTCAGAAGTCCCAGGGCTCATCTGTTAGTGCTCAGACAATAAATGGTCTTCAGTCCCACCCAGCCAGAGGGATGATCTCATGCTAGTAATTAAAGTATCTAATAAAGTCGTGTTAAAACACCCCCCAAATTTCCCCTCCCACAGTCCAGGTGGTTCTGGAAGCCTGGATTGGAGGAGCAGGCAACGTTAAGATTGGTTTCTCCGAATGGAGTGTTTGGGAGGAGTCTTCCCACTCACCCCAAACCAAAGTCACCTGGTTTGGCATTTCCTTGTCTGGATACTTTCTAGCTCATTTTCTCTGTGGTGGCCAAAATTCTAAGGCAATATTCCCAAAGGCCCCCAGGGAGCCCATCCTTCCCTTCCTGTGGGGGATAGACATTTGCTTCCATGCTGGGGTGGGTTATGGTCACTCTCCCCAGGCACCAGATCTCACAGTCCCACTCACCCCACCCCTCTACAGTCTTCTTGAACAGGATTTGGAAAGATTTCAGGCCTCCTCTCCCGCTAGCCCATTTCTCTTCCAGGGGAGCATAGAAGACTCCAGCATGGTCACGTGACCTTCTCACCTCTCCATCACTGAAGGAGGGAGTCATAGCCTCTTGACTTAAGATAGCTCTTGGCATGTGTCACATACCAGTCCAGTGTGGATCCACTCAGATCCTCACATGTGACATTCTCGAAGCCCTTCTGCCTAGGCTGCAGGAAGGAGAGCCCCTCCTGCCTATCCCACAGTGCAAGACTCACTGTGTGGTCACAGCTTTCCTTTCTCTGAGGTAAAGCATTTATACTCTGAGGTGTGTGAGGTCAGGTCTGACATAGGTGGTCTGTGTTCCACATCTACAGGTGCAGTGGTGGCACGTGGCAGGTGGTTCCTAGAGAAACTTGGGCTGGAGTACAGAAAGTACAAGATGCACTCAGCCCAGAGCAATTTGTTCTGGAACCGGAGGAAGGACTCTAAGAATGAGGGGAACCTGTCTGAAGACACAGAAGGCCAAGACACTGGAGGGTCCCAGTCACTGTCTCTGAGGAAATGGGAACATCAAAAGAACAGTGAAGGGAATAAACTGTCCCCTGAAGAAGTAAGCATGCTTGGGTCCAAACTGAGACTATGAAAATCAGAATCAGAAATGTGTCCCTGGGATTTAAACTTTGCTCTAAGTTCTCGTCCTAAACAGGAACTCCCTCTCCCTTCCCACTTTTCAGATAATGAAACAGAAACCCAGAAAAAAGGATTGCTTAGTAGTCCAATGTGAGACAAATTCAGGCGCTGGCTCTGGCCTCGTGACCCTGGTGGAGCGCTCACGGCCCACCTGCCAGCTCCTGGGTGTGCCTCTTTCTGGTCAGGATGCTTTACCACCCATCCCTGGATCTGAGGAGCCCCTCTCCCCTCAGGGTGAAGTGAATGCCCTTGGACCAGCCCTCAGAGCACCCCAGTAGTCTTCCACTTCCTGGCCCCCACACCCAAAACTTATTAAGCAGTCTGCTGTCACCTCTACCTTAATAAATAAGAATCTCTTTTCAGCTTCTTTGTCTTCTTCACCTCAGGGTCCACCTCCTGTAACCACACTGTCAATTACACCCTCATGTCTAGCAAGGCCAGAGCTAATGAAAAGCAATAGAGAATTCACTGCCTTTTAATGAGAGAAACATGGCTTTTTACAGGGAACAATTTATTGGGCCAATTCCCCCTGTCCATCACCCTAGGGAGTTGCCGCCTTTTTGTACCCCGCGCTTGTTACCATGTCAGGCACTGTGTAAAACTGCCAGCCAAGCACCAGGGTGAAGGCTCTGACTCAATTTACAGGTTGACATCTCTAATCTCCTTCCTTGAATCAGTAAACGATCCTGGCAATGATATGCATAGAAATTAATTACTCTACCTCTCCTGTTCCTTCTGAGCAGCCAAGAGTTGAGGCATTCTCCCAGGTCAGAAAAGCTGGGCCACCTGTCCACTGACCTTCATCATCCCTCGCTGTTCCTCCTAGAGGAAATATGCAGGAAAGCTGGAGGACCTCTGAGGACCACCCTGTCCTGAAAACGCTGGAGAGAAAAGCATTTTGTACTAGTAAATGCTCTTGAAGGTCAAGGGCAAACACCAGATCCGTTACCATTTCAAGGGAGGGGAGGGAGGGAGGATGGGAAGGAAACCCAAATCTGAGATTCATTTCTCCAGTAATCTTTTCTGTCACGTCTAAAATAAAGTTTTGCAAAGTAGAGCGATCGCTCTGCCAAAACAGCTCCCTCCACATTCCTCCCCACACTGCCTGTTCCAGATGATACATTACATTCCTCTAAGTCTTTGGCTTTTAGGCTTGGTGACCTTGAGCAAGAACCTTTCATTGTGATCCTTGAGTCCTATGGTTCATGATCTACCTCCTTTAAAAATGGATCTAGGGGTTGCCAGGCATGGTGGGGTGCACATTTAATCCTAGCTGTGGGAGGCAGAGGCAGGAGGATTCCTGAGAGATCGAGGTCAACCTGGGCAATGTTCTGGGAGTGCTATGACTAGTGAGACCCTGTCGAAAAAACAAATATAAAAATGTATATTAAAAAAAAAATTCGGGGACTGGAGAGATGGCCTAGCAGTTAAGAGCGCCGACGCTCTTGCAGAGGACCCGGGTTCGATCCCCAGCACCCACATGGCAGCTGAGAACCATCTGTAACTCCAATTCCAGGAGAACTCCAGTTCCAAGGAAATCCAACACCCTCTTCTGACGTCCGCGGCTTTGCATGACACGGGTGCACAGACCTACATGCAGACAGTACATTCATACACATAAAATAAATAAATAAATAAATAAAAATTTAAAAAATGGATCTGGGTGGTCTAAAGAAATAAAGTTACTTTAACATGCAAGACATAGTTTAAGTTCCCAGTACAGAGTTGGCTTGCAAAAATAAAAAATAAAAAGAAGAAATGATCAGTTTAGGAAGCACTGACCAAGAATTCTTTTAAAAAGTTTTTGGAGTTCTGCCGGGCGTGGTGGCGCACGCCTTTAATTCTATGCAGCGGTAAAGAAAGATGACATCGGGGCTGGAGAGATGGCCTAGCGGTTAAGAGCTCCGACTGCTCTTCCAGAGGACCTGAGTTCGATCCCCAGCACCCACATGGCGGCTTAGAACCATCTGTAACTCCAGTTCCAGGGGAATCCGACACCCTCTTCTGACCTCCGCGGCATTGCACGACACTGGTGCACAAACCTACATGCAGACAGTACATGCATACACATACAAAAAAAAAAAATAGAAAGATGACATCATGAACTTTGCAGGTAAATGGATGGAGCTAGAAGATATCATGCTGAGTGAAGTAACACAGTCCCAGAAAAACAAACGATGACTTGTATCCCTCATCTGTGGATGCTAGCGCCAATTACCTAATTGTATGGCAAACTGAGCAACATCAATGTGATCTGAAAACAACTGTGCTCTTATACTGTGAATCCCTTAAGTAAATTAATTAATTAAAAAAGTTTTTATTTATTATTTGTATTTTGTGTATATGAGTGTTTTGCCTACATGTATGTAAGGGCACCTGTTGTCTTGCAATGCCTGCAGAGGTCAGAATGAAACTGGGAGAAAGCGCATCATGCCTACAGGGTTCTTAGTCTCATTCACAAAAGAATTTAAGAATGGATCTAGATGGAGGCTTTAGGACAATTTTATTAGAATTTTAAAGAAAAATCCTCAGGGAAAGCAAACTGGGAATCTCAGCAGCTCTCCTGAGGAGGAGAATGGAGGGGAGAAGGAAAAAAGCCACGAGGCAAGGATCGCTCAGACACGTGGCTGACTGGCAGCCACATGGCGGGGAGAAGGAAGCTTTAGAGAAAAAGTAAAGAAATACGAGATGTTAGGGCAGCCCAAAGGGTTGAAGGAAGCATGTTTAGAGAAGGGATATGAAGAAGAAAAGGAGAGACACGCTTTTCTGAAGAATTCATGCAACGTGTTTCTGTTTCTGAAGAACCCATGTGCTGTGCCTCCCTGTCGCGCATGCGCTTTGCCTGCCTGTCGCGCATGCGCTACCACTTCTGGAATGTGTGTTGGAGGCCGCAGCTTTTAATTGGCACAAAAGCATCAATTCTTTACCTGGAAGCCATTCTTGCCCCCTTCTTGCAAATCAGCAGAACTCTCTTCTGCCACAGAGGGAAGGACGACTTTCCTTGCAGCTAGGAGTGTGGCCTTGTGACTAGTTTAAGTACAATACCCCCTCATCTGTGAGGGTATTCCCAGACCTCCAAAGGGTGCCTGAAACTTCAGATGCTACCAAACTTTACAGCTGAGTGCTGTTCCCTCCTTGAGCATGCCATCAGCTAACATTTGCCACACACTACGGCCCTAGTTTTAGCAGTTTGAGCTGTGGTAGCAGAAGCAGCACACATTTCTTCTTTCCTCTTCACAATATCCCAGATGGCATGTTCCTTCTGTAGCTCTTGGCACTGAAGTATATAGCTTTTGTTTCCTTACTAAGTTCACCTTTTCAGTTAAAGGACGCTCTTTGGCATACCTGATCCGTGACATTAGAACTTTTGTGCTTGGAGCTACTGCTAAGGGTTACTGAACACATTAAGTAAGGGCCACTTGAACACAAGCCAGGAGGACCCCACAAGAGTCAAACTGATAACTGAGATGGTTACAAAGTGACTAACAGAGGGGTAGCATACACAGCAAGAGAACAGTGTTCTAAGGGATGAGTCACAGCCTGGGCAGGAAGGAATAACATTTTCACCGTGCAACTCAGACAGTGCATAACATAAAATTCATAAATTATGTATTTGGGGGATTCTTTTTGGGCTCCTTTTGACCACAGGTAACCAAAACTTCGGGGAAGAAAATATGGACAGAGCACTTCTGTATAAAGAAAAATGTATTGGGAAGATTTCTCCTGTCCCTGGCACGCATTCTCACAGCCTGCCCTGGCTCCCTGAGGATGGGAACCTGGGATGTGGGGCAGTTCTCATGGGACCATGAGGCAACAAAGCTGAACAGGAGGATAGAAAGAAGCTGGGTCCTTGATGGAGCCAGCCCTAGGACCATACACTCTAGGCTTATTTATTGATGTATCTTTAAGCCACTTTTAGGTCCCAGACCATACACTCTAGGCTTATTTATTGATGTATCTTTAAGCCACTTTTAGGTCCCAGACCCTAACATCTTAGGGGTAACTCCTTTTCAGAAGTTTCATTTGACAGCAAATTGTTTATAAAACAAAGAATGTAAGCATTCTGATCATATAGCAATACTAAAAACCAAAGATAGCTTAAAAATGCTTCTGTTAAAGACAATTTTAAGATTATATGTGAAACAGAATGTGAAATGTCATGTTCTCCTAGAGAACTTAAGAATACTGTAGGAATATACCCAAGACGGTATTCAAAAGGGGAAGCTGTATATTATCTACTGATATGCATGATACCTATCTGACCAGTAAACCCAGTTCTAGACTCCCTTGCAGCTACAGGTGGACATTAGCTCACTCTGGCTAATAAATTGCCAGCAGGCTAGTGGATGGGGTATCCAGGAACCTATTGTTCAACATAACCCTTAAATCCCAAGGGGTCTTGTAATGTGTGAGGTGGTGAGAAAGAACAATGGTTTTCTCTTGCAAAGCCACTCCTCTTAGGTGAAGATGAGCCTGGAATGATAGAAGAGTGAAGAGATGAAAGGGTAGAGAGCCTGAACATCCAATAACTTATGAAAAGACTATCTCTAGGGATCAGAGAGACACAGAGAACTCTTGAAACTTGTGTGTGACAATACTTCCAAATATTATTGAAGATACTACCAGAAAAATAAAGAAGTCTGATCAGTTCAGTGTTTGGTGAGAATATTCAGCAATTCTAACTCACAAACATGGCAGGTGGGAAGAGAAATTGCTAAATACTCTGTAGAACAATCTGGAAATATCCAGTAAAGCTGAAGACATGCAAACACACCTAGCAACTCACTTCTTGGGTCCATACTCCACAGAAGCTTTTGTAGATTATGCAGGAGGACAAGTGTCCAAGACAGTTCAGAGAGCACTGTTTATTACAGTTAGTAACTGGAGCCACTGTTATCCTCAGGAGAGGACAGTCACACAGAATACCACACAGCACCAAAGATGAGACAGCCAGCACTTACCTGCTCTTCAGTGAGGGAAGAGAGCTGCACAAGATGCTACACAGAATATTGCCAAATGTAAGACCAAGTCTCACAAGATAGCTCACACAGCTTATAGCTCACCTTGTAGCTCAGGCTAACCTCAACTTATGATCCTGTTGCCTTAGCCTTCTGAGTGCTGGGATTGCAGGTGTGTATCACTGTATGCATTTATATACTGCTATTTATAGAAGTTTAAAAACCTACAAACTTGATAGTGGTTCCTTTGTGAGTGTCTTAACAGTACAAAAGCTTACATGCAAATTATAAAGCCAAGTTGAGGACAGTTTCCACCTCCCTGGGAGAGCATTAGCAAGTCATACCCAGGTGGATTTTTGCTTTATCTCTCGAGCTGGGTCATGGCATGTGGGACTTTGTGATCTCTACCCCCTCTTTGTAGGTCCTAGATTCTTTCATTAGTATTATATTAAATGGAACAGGAAGCAAAGAAGCAAAGGCAGTGTACACAGGGAGAAGTTCCAAAGGTTTGACCATGGAGAGATCAGTACATAGGTAGCGGCCTTGGAATTGGAGACCCACATCTGAGTCCCAGCTTTGCAGCCGTCCAACCATGGTGTGCGTGGAGGGCAAGTTAATTAACCTCTCAAAAGCCTGTTTTCCCAGATGTCAAGTAAGAACAATGATACTTACTCGTACCTGAGTGTGGTCAGTTTAGGACAAGAGTAAGATGTGGTAAGTACTTAACACAGTGCTTACCACATCTTCAGGGAAACTGCACATTCTGGTTTATCTGGGACAATGCAAGTGCATGACTTCAAATCTGAAAACCGTCTTGATTTAGAGGATGTCATCCTATATGTTGTAAGTGCAATGCAATTCATTAAAAATGTAAATAAGAGCATTTTACTATTTAAAATTGGCCACTCAATTATTAAACAGATTTTTTTTTTTTTTTGTCTTTTTGAGACAGGGTCTCTCTATATACCTAGCTGGCCTGGAACTCCCTCTGCAGACCAGGCTGGCCTTGAACTCAGAGATCAGCCTGCCTCTGCCTCCCAAGTGCTAGGATGAAAGGCATGCGCCACCACGGCAGGCTTAAACAGATATTTCTTTTTTTTTTTTTTAAATTAATTTTATTTATTTCTGTATGTGTATTAATGTACCGTCTGCATGCAAGTCTGTGCACCCGTGTCGTGCAATGCATGCCGCCAAGAGGTCGAAGAGGGTTCTCGGCTATTCCCTGGAATTGGAGTTCTCCTGGAATTGGAGGTTTCAGACGGCTCTCGGCCGCCATGTGGGTGCTGGGGATCGAACCCGGGTCCTCTGTAAGAGCAGTCGGCGCTCTTAACTGCTAGGGCCATCTCCTCCAGCCCCATATTTCTTGACTGTTTACTGCTGAGCAGTTCTCGAGTTCAGGGGTATAACATCCAAGGATTTGCCCTTTCCATGGAGTTTACTCATACATCTTCGTATTGGGGAATGAATAGCAGAATGTGAAACCAGCAGTATTTGTTTTTTTTCTTTCTATTTCTTTTCTTTCTTTCTTTCTTCTTTCTTTCTTTCTTTCTTTCGTTCTTTTCTTTCTTTTCTTTCTTCTCTTTCTTTCCTTGTCTTATTTTTTCTTTCCTTCCTTCCTTCCTTCCTTCCTTCCTTCCTTCCTTCCTCTCCTTCCTTCCTTCCTTTCCTTCCTTCCTTCCTTCCTTCCTTCCTTCCTTCCTTCCTTCCTTCCTTCCCTTCCTTTCTTTCTTTCTTTCTTTCGATTGGGGATTTCCTAGAGTGAACCCAGTATTGAGGGAGCAGCATGACAGGAAGTTTTGGCAAAGGAGGGAGAGATGGTGTAGGCTGAGAAATTCCAGATGTTTCTCATCTCAAGATGCCTGTGTCCCAGCTACTGACGGTGGGAAGGGGGAAGTAATTCAAGGAATAGATTTCATTTCTGCAACCGGAAGAAGAGCCCATCTCTGAGCAGAGCAGAGGAAAGCTTGTGGGCCTCTAAAGTGGTAGAAACTGCAAGGTCAAGTGCTTAGTCTATCCATGAGGGTGGGGTAGGTGGGTTAGCGTCTTTGCCCAGATTTACGGATAAATGAAGATTCAAAAGCCATCACCACTTGTTCACAGAGCAGGCCAGGCTCACAGTCTGGCTCTGTACCCACCAATTCTTTGTCATCATTTTCTATCTCCCACACAAGCCTCTGTCCTCCCAGGTTGCTCCCAAGCTCACGCTCAAGGTTGGCACCTTGGACTGATAGACAGTCCTCACTGCATATCCAGATATTATTTTGGGTGATGAAAGTCACTCCTTCACCACTCATGAAATAAGATGAGGAGTGGAGACATATAGCTCAGGTTGGCTTATTTAATAGATAGTCTTATTTAGTTATTTGAAGACAAAGCTCCTTTTATACTATTGGAGCAGTTGGGATCAAAGGCTTTATAATAATCACATTTACTTTTTACCAAGTGCGTACTATATGCCAGGTGCTTACTAGATGCCCCTTTTAATACTTTTAAGTCCCATAAGACATGCCATTAGATGAATAGTTGGAGAAAATTTGGCTATGCCGAAAACTGTTTAAAATAATGAAGTAAGGGCTGGATCTGGAGTCCAGCTCCACGAGGTTCAGTTTCCTGAGTGGGTGGTCAAAACGTGGCGAAGAAATTAATCATAACAAGACACAAGATACTTTCTTTTTCATGACCTGAGGAGCATCTATCCTCCCTGCTCCTTGCAGAGGACCTCTTCTTGACCTAAGGACAGAGAGCGTTTGCCTTCTCTGACCTCTGCAGAGGACCTGCCCAATTGGCTCACTCTGCCGAATTCCTGACCTAAGGATCAGAGAGATTTGCCTTCTCTGATCTCTGTGCAGATGTCCTTGCCAATTTGCCACTCTGCCGATTCCTGACTCCAAGGATCCGAGCAGTTTGCCTTCTCTGATCTGTGAAGAGGGC
Organism: Rhizomys pruinosus; assembly: GCA_009823505.1. Lineage (NCBI taxonomy): Eukaryota > Metazoa > Chordata > Mammalia > Rodentia > Spalacidae > Rhizomys > Rhizomys pruinosus. Next base: position 4,790,328 of record VZQC01001095.1, on the reverse strand, counting down.
CTTTCATTTGCCACTCTGCCGATTACTTAACCTAAGGATCAGAGGTTTGCCTATCTCTGATCCTCTGCATGAGGGCCTTTCAGGTTTGTCCACTCTGCTGCGATTCTTTATTCTTCCCTTTTTTTCTTTCTCACTCAGGTCCAAGTTTATTTATATCCCCATGCCCCAAAATACATGTTATGCAAGTATAAGCTAATGATGAAAAAACCAACTTCCCCATATAATATCTTTTCAGAAAATCACACCGGAGGAAATTTTCTTAATCAAACAGTTTAACAATCAATAAGGTACAATCATTAGTGAACATCAAGAAAGTGAACAATAATTAGTATAGGCATTCAGCTAAGCAATTAAACAGTTTTGCAGCAACAGCAAAGTTAATATTAACTTTTAACTCTCAAGGACTCCATTCTTTATGCTTGTGGTTACATAGGTGCTGGACAGTGTAAAAAAAGTGAGCTTTCAAAGCTTTAACATAGAGAACTTAATTTTTGCTTACTTTAGTTCCTTGTTTGCTCGACCTGTAAGTATTTGTGGCTGATGTAGCTTTGATTATATCTTGTTTTATTCTGTCATGTTTCCTCAGTTTCTGTTTTTACACTTTCTGCAAGTGATTTCTAAGGCTACTAAACTTTGAGTCAGACACTAGAATACACGAGTACTGACTTAGTTATCACTTGCCCTACATTCTTTTAGTTTAAATTCTGACACAATGAAATCAAAATTCCTTTCTTACTTGGGCGATCTGTGCACGACACAGTTTCTGTAGAGGTCTAATTACTACTGTATTATACTTTTAAGTTGTGTACACAGGGCCATTATTTCTCACATAGGACTCATTTCTAGGAAAGAAAAAAACGTGTCAGTTCCACTCTGTGAGGCAGAAGCAGGTACCACTACTGCTAGAAAGCCAAAAGTCAAGCAGGCGAGAAAATAAGAATATATGATAAGAAGAATTATTAAAAACCCAAGGTCAGCTGGAGAGCAGACTTAACGATGGTCAGGTCACTGGAACTTTGTCAAGCAGTGAACTTTCACAATGGCTCCGCCACCTGGAGAGATGGCTCAGCAGTTAAGAACACAGACTGCTTGAGCGGGCGTGGTGGTGCACGTTTTTTACCCTAGCACTTGGGAGGCAGAGGCAGGCAGATCTTTGTGAGTTCAAGGCCAGCCTGGTCTACAGAGTGAGTTCCAGGACAGCTGGGGCTACAGGCAGACCCTGTCTCAAAAAGACCAAAAAAAAACCAAAAAACAAAAAACACCGACTGCTCTTGCAGAGGACCCGGGTTCAATTCCCAGCACCCACAAGGCAGCTAAGAACTGTCTTTAACTCCAGTTCCAGGAGAATACAACACCTTCTTCTGACCTCTGCAGCATTGCATGACATGGGTGCACCAACCTACATGGACACAGTACATTCATGCACATAGGAAATAAATTTCATAAAATTGAGTAAAGTAGGGTTATCATATGACAATGGAAAATACTCTGAATTGTCCCTTCAAACAGAACTGGGACCCCAAACATTATTAGCCTTTGACAGACTTGGTCTTAATGTGAGGGTAGTCCAGGTCAGCTCATGAGGTAGTAATCTCACCACTCTGGAAGAGTAAAGGGCCACATTTTGGTACCCAGAGGATCGAGGTTGGGAGAACACAACTATGTATCCATCCATTCATCTGTCTATCCATTCTTTTATCACATTTTAAAACATTTTGTTTATTTATACTGTGTGTGTGGATGTGTGTGTGGTATAGCACATACCTATGACACAGAGGACAACTTTCTGTGTGTGGTACAGCACATACCTATGACACAGAGGACAACTTTCTGTGTGTGGTACAGCACATACCTATGACACAGAGGACAACTTTCTGTGTGTGGTACAGCACATACCTATGACACAGAGGACAACTTTCTGTGTGTGGTTCAGCACATACCTATGACACAGAGGACAACTTTCTGTGTGTGGTTCAGCACATACCTATGACACAGAAGACAACTTTCTGTGTGTGATACAGCACATACCTGTAACACAGAGGACAGCTTTCTGGCACCAGCTCTCTCCTTTCCCTATGTGGTCCTGGGACTCGAACTCGGGCTCGGTGGCAAGCACCTTTAGCTGTTGAGCAGTCTCCAGCCACATCCATTCATTTTTAAAAAATATTTTATTTATTGTTTTATTTTATGCATATGAGTGTATTGCTTGCACGTATGTAAGTGCACCTGTATTGTGCAATGCCCGCAGAGTCAGAAGAAGGCATTGGATTCCCCTGGAACTGTGGTTATAGATGGTTATTAGCCACCATGTGGGTTCTGGGAATTGAACCTGGGTCCTCTGCAAGAGAACTGGTGCTCTTAATGGATGAGCTACCGCTCCAGCCCCCCATCCATTCATTTTTATTTGCGTACAGTCACCAATTATTTATCAAGGCACAGGAACTGTACTGGCCTTAGCTGGGCAAGGACAGTCCATTCCTGAGATCCTATGAGTCTCTAACTCAGTCTATAATGTAGTCTCTCCACATTGGGAGACCCTGTCACAACTGTCTTGGCACACCCTCTAGCAAAGGACTGTGAGCTGTATTCTTGAAGGAAAGTACAATTTAAGGCTCATCTAAATGACAAGAGAAGTCAGTTCTGTTGGCCAATGGGCTTCACTCACTTGGAAGAATCTTGGGAAACAAAAATTTGAGTAAAATAAGAAAAGTAAATTGCTTTTAAAGATTTTACCTTAGATTAAAATGCCACCAAGTGGAGGCCCACCTGCCCCTGACTTAAGAAACATGAAGTTTTTAGGTGCAGTTGATGCTTATTTATAAGTTGATGTTCGGTGTTGGGTGAGCACAGAGATAGCCACAAACATGCTCAGATAGCTCCAGTCCAGCTCATGAGACTTCCTTTGACAGGTGTTGGGATTCTAAGACAGTTTCTTTAATTCCACGTTCTACATGCTACTTCAGAACTGCTCCCTAATCTGTGATCTAAGGGGCTGGGGGAACCTGCCCAGCTCAGACAGCCCATGATTTCATTATTCCAGTTACTCAGTCAGCAAAGGCTAGAAACAGAAGTTTGTTCTGTATGGGGATTATAATTTCTAGATGGGGAAAGGCCTGGAGCCTGATAACAGCATCTCCTAGATCCTCCTATTCCTATGGGCAGCCCAGTGTTTTTTCTGGAAGTTCATTGGGAAGATCTTTGTCACGATGGCTGGACATCTGACTTAGTCCCCAAGATGGACCTGCTTTTGCCAATTTCTGTCTTTATCAACAAATGGAACGAGGAAAGAACAGAATTGGAGGCATCTCCCGAGAACTTGAAAGAGAAGCTGTGAGAAAGCTGAGGGCCAGCAGGGGAGCCAGGCCCTGGCTGCTTCCTCCCTAACGCAGGTCTCTTCTCTTTTATTTGCACTCCCAACAGATCCACTATCTGAAAGGAGTTCTGAAGCCCCCTGTCTACTGAAGCATTGCATGTACATGATTCAATTAACCTTTAGGGTGGCTCGGGGAAGCTTGTACGATAGAAGAACCATACCTTAATTGGCAGCCTGACACAGACAATAAAGTTTGATCAGATGAAGAGGCATTGGGGACGTCATTAGCATCCTCTTCTGAAGACCACGTGTGATGTGAAGGTTGTTTAATTTCTGCTCAAGAAAGAAGGAGAGAGGAAACATAGTTGATTTCTTTCAGGGTTTTTTTGCTGATTAAATATTAATTTCCCCACTATAGAAATCAAAGAGGCCTAAAATTTTGGTACATTACCAGCTCCCAACCTTGTTTGTACCGCTTTGTTATCTATCAGGTGATCATTTTCCTATTAAAACTACAGTTGCTGGGGCTGGAGAGATGGCTCAACAGTTAAGGGGACTGATTGCTCTTGGAGGGGACCTGGGGTCAGTTCCTAGCATTCACATGGTGGCTAACAACCATTCATAACTCCAGTTCCTGGAGATCCAACACCTTCTTCTGAGCTCCCTGGGCATTGTATCACATGGGTGCACTTATACACACATGCGGGCAATACACTGATACACATAAAATAAAAATAATAAGTTATAAAAAAACTACAATTTGTAACTGGATGTAGTGGTAGATACCTGTAGTCTCAGTACCTGGGAGGCCGAGGCAGGAGGAGGCAGCTATGAGGTCAACCTGGGATACAAAGTAAATCTGAAGCCACCTTGGACTATATGGTGATATCCTGTCACACAACAGAGCAAAATAAAACCAAACAAAACCATTGCACTTTGCATGAAGTGTTTCAGAAAAGCAAGCATAAGTAGAGGTAGATGGGGTGATCCCTTTTCAAGAGTTCAAACAGGAGGAGGGTGTGATATAAGTGTCCATTTAGGGCTGAACACCCCACAATTTCTTGTTCTCTATGCCTTGTCCAGTTGCGGCTCATCACCCTCTACGGAAAAAAGAATCTTCTCTGATGAGGTCTGAGAGACGCACTAATCGACAGTTATAACAAGTCATTGGGGATCTGTTTAACACTATGTCCATTTAGCAGGGTAACAGTAATAGGTCTTCCCTAGGATTATGACAGACTTGTCTAGCCACAGATTCTTGCCCTGAATAATTGTGCAGGTACGGATTTCATCTTGTGGAGCAGGTCTCAGTCTAATCAGAAGGTGGTTGGTCACTCTCAGGACATTCACGTCACTATTGCACCAGCAGGTGCATGCTGCCAGGCCGTTCATTATTGCAGCTTTCAGGGCTCACAGCTGGGTAAGACCAAGGGTAACTTTCTTTCTCTACAGTGTTGTAGCACCTGCCAGCACTATGAGAGCTAGCCGGTAAGGACTAAGCTTCCAGGTCAGTGCCAGCTTGGTTTCCTCATGTTCTACTACTCAAGTATGTGGTGTCTTCACAACAGGGACTTAACAAGGCTCAAGAGTCATCACAGAAGAGGGAATGGGAAGATTGTAAGAGACAGAGGCAGTGGATGACTACAACAAAACAGTGTTTCCCAGACCAACAGGGCAGTTGTACGTAGGAGGTTGTGACAGCATATAAAACGTGTGGAAGCTCAAACCAGTCAACATCCCGGCATGGACAGGGGAGGTGGGTATGAAGTCCATTCCTGGCTGAGGAGCTTTTAGCAATTGCTAGCTACTGGGAGAGGGAGAGTTAGTTTTCTCTAAGGGTGTGGCTCCACACCCAAGGGTATATGGGCAGCACAAACTGGACTTCGTGGGTTTAAAAGGAAAATGGCACAAAATTGTGTGAGTAGGAAAGAAAGGGGTGGATTGGGAGAGAGTCAGGGGAAGTGAGGACTAGGACTAAAATACAATGTATGAAATTCTCAAAGAATCAATTTTTGTCTTTTTGAGACAGGGTCTCCCTGCAGCCCCAGCTGTCCTGGAACTCACTCTGTAGACCAGTCTGGTTTTGAACTCACAGAGATCTGCCTGCCTCTGCCTCCTGAGTGCCAGGATTAAAGGCATGTGCCACCATGCCTGGCTCAAAGAATTAACTTAAAAAAGAGTTCAAATAGGACAAATGGACAGGGGGAGGGGAGGGGAGATTAGAGTGTGCTCTGGAGGGAGCTTAGAGGAAGGTTGCCTTACATTTCTAGTCATTTGTTTATTTACTTACTTAGTCTGTGGGCACGCATGTACTTTCATGTGGAGGTCAGAGGACAACTTGTGGGAGTTGTTTCATTCATCATGTGGGTTCTGGGGACTGAAGTTGGGTCATTGGTGACAAATTTGTTCACCCGCTGAGCCATCTCACTGGCTCCCGATCTTGGTATTTCTTTCAACTTTTTCAAGGTGGAAAGTGGAAGACTCTAGAAACCAGGGAAGCACATGCTAGGTCATTAGAAGACTTTAGCATCATGGCTGCTCCAGAAAGACTTCTCCAAGGTATCGGGTGAGGGGAAGGGGTAAAAAGAGGGGGAGAGACAGAAGACGGGGTAACAAACTTAAAGCCATAGAATGCTTTCTATGTGGCAGCCAAGATCCAGATGTCTCCTTGATTCTTACAATCCACCCAGGAGTGAGAGTTGGTTAAGCTGCTTAAATTTGAAAAGCTTGTGGAGGGAGCCAATTAGTGGCTGCCAAGACAGATTCCATTTCCCCTCTGTCTTTTCCCTGTTCCTCATTAGTCATATACAGCTTAAGTACAACTGCCCACGACTTAGTGAGATCTACTTTTTATTAAGTACATTATCTTCCTGTTTCCCTACAAGAGACAAAAATGTCTACAAACTTAATTTATGTATTAACTAATGTGCATTTAGAAGAGCTTTAAAATGTATAATGTACTAAAATGATCAATTAATTATCACTCATGCAAAGGCTCTTAAAATTAAATAGAGCTAGACCAGTGTAGGCAGGATTATTATTGCTGTGTTGTAAATTCTTTTGGAATCAACAAACTGTCATCTCGTAGAGGAAATGCCCATTCTACTGAGAACAGGAGCTGGGGTAAAAAGAGGTAGAGAAAAATAGGATTTGTGTTTTCCAAGAAGGGAAACAAGGCAAGAACAGACGAGAAGTTGATGGTGCATATGTAGTATCCACATAGACTCACATGCACATATACATATGTATACACACATATACACTCACACACACACACCCAGACATAAATATAAGAGTCGCCCCTTTCTTCAGATTCCAGAGATATGTGCTACACCAGATACATTCAAATCTGTCTGCATTTATGGAGCTCACAGATTTGACTTATTTTTAGACAGGGTCTCTCTATAGTTCCAACTGACCTGGAACCCATTTTGAAGACCTGGCTTCTATCTCACAGACTTCTTCTTGCCTTTGCCTCCTGAGTGCAGGGATTAAAGATATGAGCCACTGCATTTGGCACTTGGCCTGAGCTCACAGACTTGAAATGAAGATGACCTCTGATGAGTAATTACAAATAAGAAGATGTCCTGGTTGGTTTTTATTGTCAACTTGACACAAGCTAAGAGTCACCCAAGAAGAGAGAACCTCAGTTGAAGAGCTTCCTTGATCAAACATGTCTAAGGGAGATTGTCTTCATAGATTATTGATGTGGGAGGGCCCAGCCCTCTGTGGCTATCACCATCTTTAGGCAGGTGGGCCTGGGCTGTGTAAGAATGCTAGCCGACCATGAGCCAATGGGAAATCCAGTAAATTAAAGCTCCTTCATGGTTCTTGCCTCCAGGCACTGCCCTGACTTCCCTTAATGATGGATTGTGACCTGAAGGTGTAACATGAATTAAAGCCTTTCTTCCACTAAGTCACTTTTTGGCCACGGTATTTATCCCAACAACAGATCAAACTAGAACAGAATAAGAGAGAGAGAGAAATCCAATCAGAAGAAGCTTTGAGGAAGAGAAAGGACCTGGGAAACCTTCAGAGCTCTGGCTCCATGTGTCTGTTGGTAACAACTAACCCTCTCCATTTAAATCTCAGACACCATGGGGCTGGAGAGATAGCCTAGTAGTTAAGAGCACTGATTGCTCTTGCAGAGGACCCGGGTTCAATCCCCAGCACCCACATGGTGGCTGAGAACCGTCTGTAACTCCAATTCCAGGAGAACTCCAGTTCCAGGGGAATCTGAGACCCTCTTCTGACCTCCGAGGCATTGCACGACACGGGTGCACAAACCTACATGCAGACAGTGCACTCATACACATACAAAAATAAATAAAATTAAATCTCAGACACCAGGATCAATTCCATGCTTGTGACGACCTCTCTTGAAGCTCCAGTATATAGTATGGCTTGACCATCCATAGGATACAAAAGGGGGAATGAGGGAGACTTCATGTGGTGGCTTTTTCCTCCTGAGAACTACGCTATACCTTTCTTCAGGTTCCACGCCCCACACACTGTCCCCACTGCATCGCTGAACTGGCACCTTGGACAGGTCCCCAAACTCCTTGGACCTCCATCCCTTCCTGGGCAGCCTCCCCTCAGCGTGCCTCTCCAGACCTCTGGTACCCTCCCCATACTTGTGCCAGTGGGAAGAGGCCTGCAGGTTCTAACCCTTGGCCCTTCCAGCTACAGCCTCTGGATAGTGGGCACTATCCGTGACTGACTGAAATGAGGTAATTTAAAGCCTGAAGGAAAGAAGGTGGAATCCAGGATGCTTCTTGATGATTTGGGGGTGGGTTGGGGTTGGGCTAGAAGGGAAGGGTCCTTTATCACATTATTTTGGTCTCATGTAAAGCCTCACTCCATGTTGCATAGGCAGCAATAACAATGGAACATTCTAGGGTGCTCTGTTGAACATGGAAAGTTCTTTGTACTTAGATGTACATCTCTTAATTCCTTAATTTGGGGGTTCCATCCAGGCTTATTCTCCACTGACTGAAAGCACAGGAATGGTTTGATGAAATATCAGCTTGGCATAAATACTAATAATGCTGATGATGCTGATAATAATGACAACCACAGAAGACAGGATCATTTACAGAGCTTTTTATTTTCATTTTTTTGCCTCAGATGAGCATCAGTTAGTTGCTCTTTCTGTGCTCTCTGAGAGGTATATAGGAATTAGGATTAATTTTAAGGAAATACTCAGTTTATTAATAACGAAGAGATAACTGAGAAAGGGCTCAGTCACTGGCTTTCCTCACAAAGTCACTTCTAGCTTACCACCTCCAACATTAACTGTGTAGTGTGGGTTCTGCATTCTCAGAGTTGGATGTCACACAGTGGACACTTAGTGCAGTATGGTGAAGCAGCTAAAACACTGACTGATTGAACAAAAGAACAAATGAAGGGCCTTGGGACCTTGGCAGGAAGGGAGAGGTGATGGTTAATCTTCACAGCAGACCTCAATGGATTTGGAATCACCTAGGAGATATACCCTTGACATGCCTGTGATGACATTTCCAGAGAGGTTTAACTGAGGAGGGAAAGGCCATCCTGGGTTGTACCATCCCATGGACTTGGGTAAAAGAGGACTCAGACTGGGTAAAAGAGGAAGAAGAAAGACCGATGGGCACTGCCACTCCACTTTGCTTCCTGGGCAGCACCACAGACAGCCATTTCCACTACCATGTCTTTTCTGTCCAGATGGACTGTACTCCTCTGAACTGCAAGCCCCAATATGTTCTCCCTTTCCTAAGTTGCTCTTTGTTGGGTATTTACTCAGAGTGATGAAGAAAACCAAATATATGTGGATCCTGAGTAGAGAGAGATTAGGAATACTATAGAGATAAAAGGAATTGAATCTTGTATCTAGTTTGTCTTCATTTCCCTTCTGCTTGCTTAAGGCTGAATGAATTTCTAACCATATCTGTGAAAAAGCTCAAATATTCTGTCTCCAGTTCTGTCTTCCTTAGAACCTACACCCACCACCTTATTGTCAGCTCTGTTGGTCAACATACAAGCAAGCAAACAAAAGAACTCTTCCCAACTGTTAGAATTGCTCTTCATGGTTCCAAGAGCATAATTGTTGGTATTAGTGGACTAAGTTCTTTTTTAAAATTTTTATTTATTTATTAGTTTTTATTTGTTTATTTTTAAGGTATTCTACAATATAAGTGCACAGTTGTTTTCAGAACACATTAACGATCCTCACTTTGCCATACAATTAGGTAATTGGTGCTAGCATCCACAGATGAAGGATACCATTTGTCATTTGTTTTTCTGGGACTGCATTACTTCACTTAACATAATATCTTCTAGCTCCATCCATTTACTTGCAAAGCTCATTATGTCATCTTTCTTTACCACTGCATAGAACTCCATTGTGTAGATGTACCACATTTTCTCTATCCAGTCATCAGTTGAGGGGCACGTGAGTTGGTTCCAGCTCCTTGCTATTGTGAAGAGATCTGCAATAAACATGGTGGTGCATGCATCTCCGTGGTAAGATGAATCTTGTGGGTACATATTCAGGAGCCGTATGGCTGGGTCAGGTGGTAAGCTCATTCCAAGTCTTCCAAGGGTTCTCCACATTGCTTTCCGTAGTGGCCTTATGAGTTTACGTTCCCACCAGCAGCGGATGAGTGTTCCCCTTTCCCCACGGCCTCTCCAGCACTTGGTATCATTTGTTTTCTTGATCCTAGCCAGTCTTATTGGAGTAAGATGACATCTTAGAGTGGTTTTGATTTGCATTTCCTTAATGATTAATGATGTTGAACACTTCTTAAGATGTTTCTCAGCCATCTCTAATTCCTCATTTGTGAAGTCTCTGCTGAGGTCTGTGCTCCATCTATTGAGTGGGTCATTTGTTTTCTTTCTTCTTTGTTTTTTGAGTAGTTTATATATTCTTGAAATCAATGCTTTGTTAGATGTTTCTGTGGTGAATGTTTCCTCCCACTCTATAGGATTTCTCTTCATTTCCTTGATTGTTTCTTTTGATGTACAGAAGCTTTTGAGTTTAATGAGGTCCCATTTGTCAATTGTTGACCTTAATTCTTGCTCAGCTGCTGTCTGATTTAGGAAGTCTTTTCCTATGCCTATGTCTTGTAGTCTGCTGCCAACTTTTTCTTCTACTGCCTTCAGAGTTTGGGGTTTCACGCTGAGGTCTTTGATCCATCTGGAGTTGACTTTTGTACAGGGCAAGAGGTGGGGGTTTAATTTCATTCTTCTACAAGTGGTGATCCAGTTTTGCCAACACCACTTGCTGAAGATGCTGTCTTTTCTCCATTGTGTCTTCTTGGCCCCCTTGTCAAATATGAGATGGCTGAAATTGTATGTGCTCAGGTTTGGATCTTCAGTTTTGTTCCATTAGTCATCAGGTCTGTTTTTGTGCAAATACCAGGCTGTTTTTATGACTATAGCCCTGTAGTATAGTGTGAAGTCTGGTATAGAGATCCCCCCTGTGTAGCTCTTTTTCACCAGGGTTGTTTTGGCTATTTGGAGTCCTTTGTTTTTCAATGAAAATTAAGGACTTTTTTCCCCAAGCTGTGAAGAAACTCTTGGGGATTTTTAATTGGGATTGCATTAAATCTGTACAAGAGTTTGGTAGAAATGGACATGTTTTTACTATGTTAATTTTCTCCAATCCATGAGCATGGGAGGTTTTCATCTTCTGATGTCTTCTTCAATTTCCTTTCTTAAGGGTTTAAAATTTTTGTTGTAGAGATCTTTGGTGTCTTTGGTTAGGTTTTGTTCCTAGGTATTTATGTTTTTGAGGCATGTGAAGTGGGAAGGTCTACTTGAATTCCTCTCTTCATTGCTTGTTGGTGGTGTAAAGAAAGGCTATCTGATGTATTTTTTTATTTTTGTTTTATTTTTAAGGGATTCTACAATACAATGACACAGTTGTTTGCAGAAACAATTGATGTTACTCAGTATGTCATACAATAATATTGGTCATGGTGGCATTTAAGTATGGATCATGTCCCATAGATTTTTTGAACTATACCCAAGGCGGCTTCCAGTGGCATATCCAGAAGGACTGTAAGAGAGAAGAGAAGCTTGTCATGCAGTGATCATGCTATATGGTTTCTGATTGATTACATCTCATGAGTTCACTCGACTATAATCCGTCTCTCTCAGTCACGCTTACACCCATATTACACGCTCTTTATATTACCTCACCTCTTTCGTGCCAAGGCTTGTTCCCCTGGGCTTTGGGATTCGACCACAAGGCGGCACAACCGCCCCGGTTGAGAAGACACGAAACAGGCTCTAATGTCTTTGGAGTTGTCCAGTTTGCGCACTCCAGTCTTTCAGGTTGTTCCTTCCATGGACTTTAAACCAGCTTTTTTCCCAGCAGTCGAGTAGCGCCTCCTTTTTCGCATACTAATACAAAGCACAAGCGATAGATGTACAGCTTTTTTTTAAGATCCAGTCCTCATTACAATTATTATGTCAAGCTAGGCATCTGTGAGCATAGACACTGGATGCTTGGATTGGTATGCTAATACCCAAAAATGTTTTCTCTAGAAAGAAAAATAAAGGCATATACGTGTTAGTGCGCATCAACATACTCATAAACACACTAGAGGACATTAAGCTTGTGGCATCCTCTGGAGTTATTCAACTCCAAGAAGACCGAGACCTAAGTCACATAGCAATAATAGATGGTCCCCTACATTCTTGAGATTATGAACACGGCGCTGCCTCACTGTTGCACCCAGTATCTCCTAGGCGTTGTAGGTGTTTATGCTTTGATATTGAAGGACCTTGAGTCTTGTCTTGTTTCAGGTCGTGACCAGCTTCATTTAAGCTCCCTGTGTGTATTGCTTTAGTGGCTTTGGTATCGCCTCTAGCATTTCAGAGCAGTTGTAAGCTAGCAAGTGACGTCTCATAACATTTGTCCATGGCTCACACCAGTCTTTGACCAACAGGGACTTACTGCCTTTTTAAGGTTAACTTTGTATCCTGCCAACATACATTACGATAAAGTCTTAATCTCATTTAGGAGTTTTTGGTTAGCTTTTAGCATCCCTTGAAGGTAAACAACATATCATCAGCAAAATATGGATAGCTTTGACTTCCTCTTTTCCAATGAGTACTCCCTTTAATTGCCTTTTCTTACCTGTTGCCTCTAGACAGTGTTTCACGCACTATATTGAAAGAGTGGTGACAGGGGCGGCCTGGCTGAGTTCTGCCTTTAAAGGGAATGGTTTTCGTCATTTCCCAATTTAGGATTGATATTGGCTGTGGGTTCCTGTATATGGCTTTGATTACATTGAGTGAATTGATCCCTCCAATCCAATTTCCCTCTAGGGCTTTAGCATGAAGGGTGCTGGATTTTGTCAAGGCTTTTTCTGTGTTCATTGAGATGATGGTGCGTGTGTTTTGTCTTTTCAGTCCATTTGAGTTTGATGATATTTATTGAATTTTCACATGTTGAACATCCTGCTCCTCTGGTATGAATCCAAATTGGTCTGATGATGATCTTCTTGATGTGGGTCTTATGCGATTTGCCAGGATCCTGTTTAGAATTTTGGCATCTGGTGTTCTTTTAGAGAATGGGTCATATTCCTCCTTTTGGTTGTTCTTTTCCCTGGTTTTGGTAATAGAGTGACGCTGGCTTTCATAGAAAAAATTTCGGGAGAATTCCTCTGTTTGTACCTTCTAAACAATTTCAGTAATAATGTTTGTAGGTCGTTTTGAAATGTTTTTAGAATTTGCATGAAACCATCGTGGGCCTGGGCTTTTTTGTTGGAGGTTTCGTATTACATCTTCAATTTCTTCATATATTATGGGTCTGTTTAAGCTGTCGATCTTTTCTGGTTGAGCTTTCGTGATTCCCAGGATTTCACATATTCATCCATTTCTTCTCAGGTTTTCACACTTGGGTAGAGATAGGTTGTTGAAGCTATTCCCTTATTATTTTTCTGCATCTTTCTTCTTCTGTCCGTTGTGATATTTCCCTTTTAATCTCATGGATTGTATATTTGGAGTTGTTCCTTCTTTATTTTGTTAACTGGGCTAGAGTCTGCTATTCTTGTTTTCTTCAAAGAACCACGCTTTGGGTTCATTGATTTTTTGTATTGTTTTTTTTCTTTTTTGTTCTATTCATTGCATATTACTGCTCTTGATTTTTTGTTTATTTCTTCTCGTCGTTGTTGTTTGGGTTTCATCTGTTGTCCGCCTCTCAAGTGATTTTAGCTTGCAGTTTTACCATTCACTTTTCTTTTTTTTCTTTGTAGGCACCCAGGGCTATAACAAACGTCCCTTCTTAGGACTGCATTTAAGGTATCCCATAGGTTTTTTTTTTTTGTGTTGTATGTGTCATTGCCATTTCAGTTCCAGAATGCTGTTCTTTCTTTCTTATGTCTGCCTTGCAACCCATTCATTATCAAGAGTGTTTGTTTAGTCTCCATGTGATTCTTGTGGCAGGAGGGCTTGTCCTGGTGGTGATTTGAGCTTCTATCAACTTGGTGGTCGGATAGAATGCATGACAATTCGTTCCAATCTTTTTGTATTTGTGCGAGGTTTTTTTTGTGTCCCAGTATTGTGGTTGTATTTTGGAGAATGTTCTGTGCGGTGCTGAGTAGAAAGTGTAACTTCTCTGGCGTATTAAGGTGGAATATTTGGTAGATGTCGTGGGTCCATGTGTGTATCATATCGTTCAGGTTCAGATGTGTCTTTGTGTTATTTCTTTGTCCCTGTTGACTGTCCAAAGGGCCTCGTGGGTATTGAAGATCCCTCACAATTTGAATGTACTGGGTTTGTGTGACTTGTGGTCCTGGAGAATTGTCTTTATAATGTTTGGTGCACCAGAGTTTCATGCATATATATTCATAATTGTGAAATCTTCTTGGTGAATTGTTCCTTTGATAAAAATGTAATGGCCTTCCTTGTCTCTTCTGATTTCTTTTACTTTGAAGTCTATTTTGTCTGATATTAAAATAGCAACACCTGCTTTCTTTTTGGTACCATTTGCTTGGAATATTTTTTTCCATCCTTTCACTTTAAGGTGGTGCCTGTCCTTGAAGATAAGATGTATTTCTTGTAGACAGCATATCGATGGGTTCTGTTTCCTAATCCAATCTCCCAGTCTATGTCTTTTGATTGGGAAATTTAGTCCATTAATATTTAAGGTTATGACTGATAGGTTTGTGTTGCTTCCTTTTGCCTTATTATCCATTTACGGTTTGGGTTTCAGTTTCTACTTCTGCAGATATGCTTTTATTGATTTCTCTTTCTAGGTGCCTGGGGATGGTTGCTACTTTCTTCTGTCTTTTGAATTGCTTCAAGTATTCTCTGAATGGTTGGTTTTCCAGACATGTATTCTTTCATTTTGTTTATGTCATGGAAGGTTTTTCTCTCTCCTTCAACTATAATTGACATTTTTGCTGGGTATAGTAACCTGGGTTGGCATCTATTGTCCTTTAACACTGGGAATGCTTTGCTCCACGTTCTTCTTGCTTTCACAGTTTGCATTGAGAAGTCAGCTGTAATTCTGATAGGTTTCCCCTTATAGGTAACTTGTTGTTTTTCTTTTGTGGCTTTACGGATTTTGTCTTTGTTTTGGGTGTCTAGCATTTTAACTATGATGTGGCATGGAGTTTCTTTTCTGATCTTGTCTGTTTGGAGTTCTATGTGCTTCTTGTATTTGTTTTTTTGTTTTGTTTTGTTTTGTTTTTGATTTCTGTATGTGTATGAATGTACTGTCTGCATGCAAGTTTGTGCACCCATGTCATGCAATGCCGCAGAGGTCAGAAGAGGGTCTTGGATTCCCCTGGAACTGGAGTTCTCCTGGAATTGGAGTTTCAGACGGTTCTCGGCTGCCATGTGGTGCTTCTTGTATTTGTATTGGTTTGTATTTTTTTAGTTTGGGGAAGTTTTCATCTATTATTCTGTTGAAGATCTGATCACTACCATTCTCTTGGGATTCTTCTCCTTCCTTCTATGGTGCAGAGGTTTGATCTTTTCATAGTGTCCCACAGTTCCTGGTTGTTCCACTTTTGTGTATTTTTAAATTTTTCCTAATCCTTACTTGAGGTTTTTAGTTGTTCTGTGTTATCTTCTAGGTCTGATATTCTTTGTTCTGCTTCCTCCATTCTGCTTCTGAGGCTTTTCCCATTCCTTTCCTCTTGATTGGATGAGTGTTTGATTTCCTTTTTCATTTCTTCTTCTGCCTTCTTTAGTATTTCTACTTCCTTTTGGAGCTTCTCAATCTCTTCCTGTAGCTCTTTGCTTTGCTGGTTGGTTTCCTTATCTTTTTCAACAGGAGATCTTTTCAGTGTTTCTACTTCCTTCCAGAGTTTGTCATTCTCTCTCTCTAGGTCCTTCTTGAGTTCTTCATTCTCTTTTCTTAATTCTTTGATTTGCTCTTTATAATCTTGTACTTCTTTAAGTATGTTCACAATTGTACTTCTTTTTTTTAATTTTTTTTTATTTATTTTCTATGTGTATGAATGTACTGTCTGCATGCAGGTTTGTGCACCCATGTCATGCAATGCCACGGAGGTCAGAAGAGGGTCTCAGATACCCCTGGAACTGGAATTCCAGTTCTCCTGGAATTGGAGTTACAGACGGTTCTCAGCTGCCATGTGTGTGCTGGGGATCGAACCGGGGTCCATTGCAAGAGCAGTCGGTGCTCTTAACCACTAGGCTATCTCTCCAGCTCCCACAATTTTACTTCTTATATCTGTGTCCTGGGCCATCCCCAGGGGCGTCCTACTGTAGGAATCTTCCACAGCGTTGGTAGAGCTTGGTGTGGAATTATCCTGCACCTTTCTCATGTTATCTCTTCTTCGTGCCCCTGGCATATGGGCTTCTCCTTGCCTGTATTCCAATGAGAATCCCAAATGCTTCTTCACTGTGTTGAAGGCTTGCTTTGCTTGCCTCCTTCAGATGCCTTCATTGTTTGATTGATTTGTTTTTCTCCTTTACTCCTTGCTTATGGAGTGTTGACTTCTCTAAGCTCTAGGCTTTCTATTGGAAATACAACTCACTCTTCCCTTTCTGTTCTGAAAGTTCTCCAAAGAATCTACTCAAACACTCCTTCCTTCAGTAATCTCAGTTGGCTGAGGGGCCCACACCCTGGTACCTGTGCTTCAGGTGGTCTTCAGAGATCTCTGATCTCAAGATTCACACGAACCTACCTTTAATACCTGCTGGGAGGGATAACTCCGCCCCCACATCCACACCAGCCAATTGGGCCAAAGATCAACAAAGACAATGAAATCCAATCAAACAATCCGCCTGACTGAAGCACCCAGATCTTACTTATGCTTCAGGTGGTCTTGGGAGATCTCCGATCTCAAGACTCACTCAGGCTCACTAAATTTAAGTCTGCCATTGCATGCCTTTCATCAAATTTTGGCAGATTAAAAACATTTCTTAAAAAAATATTTTTCCACCCCCAAGACTCACCCCACCACAGAGATACATGCATGGCCATGTTTATTTCAGCTCTCTTCACAACTGCAAGGAGCTGGAACCAACACAAATGCCC
This sequence comes from Rhizomys pruinosus, assembly GCA_009823505.1. Lineage (NCBI taxonomy): Eukaryota > Metazoa > Chordata > Mammalia > Rodentia > Spalacidae > Rhizomys > Rhizomys pruinosus. The sequence continues at coordinate 4,773,514 of VZQC01001095.1, read as the reverse complement.
CTCAATTGACGAGTGGATAGAGAAAATGTGGTATATCTACACAATGGAGTTCTATGCAGCAGTAAAGAAAGATGACATCATGAGCTTTGTAGGAAAATGGCTGGAGCTAGGAGACATCATGCTGAGTTAAGTAACACAGTCCCAGAAAAACAAGCCATGAATGGTATCCCTCATCCGTGGATGCTAATGCCAATCACCTAGTTGTAAGTATTTCTTGTGCACGGCCCCTTGAGCTTTTGTCCAAGCAGTTGGGAGTGATGTATATTGGAAACAACAACAACAACAACAACAGAAAGGACTGCATCAAAGAACTGACTGAAACAGTGAACTTCTGCTCAAAATAGTCAACTTCCACATGGAGAATATTGAGAAAGAGTGAGAAAGAGATGAAAAGCATGTTTGGCAGAATGCATGAGCTCTGGTGGGGTGGGGGCATAGGGAGGAGAACACAGGTCTAGATTTGAGAATCTTGTATAAAATATATATTAAATAAATAAATAAATAAAATATTTTTCCAGGGCTGGAGAGATGGCTCAGTGGTCACGGGCACCAACCGCTCTTGCAGAGGACCCAAGTTCGATTCCCAGCACCCTCATGGCGGCTAGAAACCATCTTTAACTCCAGTTCTAGGGGAATCCAACATCCTCTTCTGACCTCTGCAGCATTGCAAGACATGGGTGCACAAACTACATGCAGACAGTACACTCATACACATAAAAAATAAAAATATTTTTCCAATCTTGTTCTTCTCTCTTCTTCTGTGAGACTAGACTAACACACATGAAGGTTTTAATCTTGTTTCACAGGTCCTTGAGGTTTTGTTCATTTTTTGCCAATATTCTTTCTTTACAGTGTTCACATTGCACAATTTCCATTGTTCTCAATTTGTCTGCATGTTTCTTCTCTCATTTTTATTTTACAGCTACATCATCTAGTGATTTTTTTAAATTTCAGACATTGTAGTTTCCAGTTCTAACTTTCCGATTGTTTCTCTTCCACTTTCAGTTGTCTGTGTTGAATTTCTGTATTTCCATTCGTTCCAGCACATTATTATCGTGACTGCCTTAAGAATTTTATCTAAAAAAAAAAGGAAAGAATTTTATCTAATAGTTCCTACAGTTGTTTATCTTAGCATTGGCCCGGGATGATGATAGCTTCCTTTTGAAAATAAATTATGTTTTCCATATGTTGAGTAATTTTGTACTTTCATTTCTTTTTTTTTTTTTTTTAAAGGTTGGATCTCCTTCTTCCTGAATTTTTTTTTTAATTTTTTTATTAATTTTTATTTATTTCTGTATGTGTATGAATGTACTGTCTGCATGCAAGTCAGTGCACCCGTGTCGTGCAACGCCGCGGAGGTCAGAAGAGGGCATCGGACCCCCCTGGAACTGGAGTTCTCCTGGAATTGGAGTTTCAGACGGTTCTTAGCCGCCATGTGGGTGCTGGGGATTGAACCGGCGTCCTCTGTAAGAGCGGTCGGCGCTCTTAACCGCTAGGCTATCTCTCCAGGCCCCGTACTTTCATTTCTATGCTGTGGCTCTAACAGACATTGCAAATGCTCCAGAGTGTGATAATTTTGTTTGGTTTGGTTTGGTAGGCCTCACTATGTACCCTTGGCTAGCCTTGAACTCAGAAGACCCATCTGCCTCTGCCTCCTGAGTGCTAGGATTAAAGGTCTGTGCTATCATATCCTACAAAATGTGCTGGTTTTATTTGTTGCTTTGGTAGGCACTCAAACCATTCATGTCCAAGTGCTGACTTCTTTTCGAGAAGTTTCCACTGTCGGCATGTTGTACCAGAGTACCCTACACGTGTGCATCCAGTGGTGGGCTGGCCTTGCTGGTGACAAACTCAATCCAGTTCTCAAGTCCTCTGCAATCTTGCTTTTTTTTTCTTCTTTTTGAGACAGGATCTCCTTATAGCCCCAGGTGTCCCGGAACTCACTATGTAGTCCAGGCTGGCCTTGAACTTACAGAGATCTGTCTGCCTCTGCCCCCCGAGTGCTGGGATTAATGGCATGTATGTAACACCACGCCCAGCTCTTTTTTTCTTTTTAAATTCCGTACCTGTGCAGCCTATGATGGAGCCCAAGGCTTGTATCAGCATATACACAGAGTTACAGCATTCTTTGTTCAGTTCTTTCCTTTCTGGGGCTCAACTCTTCCCTTTGCATTTACTGGCCACTTTCCTAGTCATCTGGCTAGAAGGACACAGGATATCTCCGTTCCATTTGTCTACGGTGGCCACATAGTTCCATACAAATGAATGTATCCTTGGGGCCTATGAGGGAAAAGAAAGTGATTTTCCCATGTTCTTTAGTTTATAGGGCCACAGTTCCCTGACTTCTCTCCATGAAGTTGGATTTTCTTTCGTTAGTTTTAATTCTCAAGTTGCTACAATCCCATCCTCTGACTCTGAGGCTAGAGCTACCTTTATGACGATGCCAGGATTGAGGGGTAGGGGGAGAGTCAGAGACAGAGGGAGAGGCAGAGAGGCAGGAACACAGAGAGACAGAGACAGAGACAGAGACAGAGAAATGAAGCAGCAGAATACTTTTCTTCACTCCTAGCTCCCAGGGGCCCTTCTCCTGCTCTTTTAGCCAGTAAGATAGTCATACCTCTCGGAGTGTGTTGCACAGGAGTGTGGTAGCCTTGGGATCACCCTTAGATGAAGGTCAGCTCGTAAGAGAGAGGGAGATGGTAGGCCATCACTGTTTCAATTTCTCCAAGTTTGGCTCCTTTCTCAAGCCTCCTGTTGTGCTTCCAGCAGCATCGACAGCAGCTGCCCTGTGTAGTCTGCTCAGCAGTCTTAGTTATATTCCGTGGGAGACCTTGGCTGCAGTGAGAAGCCATCTTGGCCAGATGGTTCCGGAAGTGTTTCTACGATGTTTCATTTGAAGGTTTCCAGTGCTGGAATCGTCAGTGCAGTAACAGGAGCAGTGACTCCCTCCACCCCACCACCTTCACCAAATCTCTGCCTAAGCCTGAGTAGGCTCTAGCAGGAGCTAGAAAGCCAGACTGTAAACATTTCATCACGGTTTCATTTGACGTGAGCCACTGTGACTCTTCTCAACTTTCCCAGATGGAAGTATCATCTATTAATTAGATAGATGTTATAGTAATAAATACCTGTTTGGGGTTGAAGTGTTCTCCCCCCCACCACAAAAGGTATGTTGAAGTCACCTGTGAATCTGATTTTTTTTTTTTTTTTTTGGTCTTTTTTTTTTTTCAAGGTCTCTTGTAGCCCCAGCTGTCTGGGAAACTCACTCTGTAGGACCAGGCTGGCCTTGAACTCACAAGATCCACCTGCTCTGCTCCCAAGTGCTAGGATTAAAGGCGTGCCCACCATGCCCGGGCTGATTTTTTTTTTTTTTTTTTTTTTTTTTGTAAATAAGATCGTTACAGTAGCAATTCACTAAGTTACAGTAAGGTTCTCTGTACTGGATCCTGTGAGCCCATTATCCCCAACGATTAGTGTTGCAGAAAAGGTGAAATGTGGACACAGACACAGACACAGACACAGAGGAAAGTCAAGGGTATGAAGAGAGAGGCAGTCTGGAGTGATACCACAACCAAGGAGTGCTGGGGCTCCCAGGCATGGACAAGGCCCAGTCAGTGCTTTGGCTTCAGAAAGCTGATCTCCAAATTGGTAAATAAAGGGTTTTGACTGCTTTAAGGCACCCAGTGTACAGTAGCTGTTATGGCAGCCTTAGAAAACAAATACAACTTCTCACTGGAATGTGCATAATGCAAGTGAAAAAACGGCACAGCAAGCAGCTCCTGGGAGCTTCGCTGTCACCATAAGGAAGCCCCAGGGACTGGCAGAAGAGTCTATGTTCTCTAGAGAGTGCAGGGCAGCTAGCTGGTGATCGTTCTGAAACACTGGCCAGTGGCCTTGGCTCACTCCCTATTTGGCTAAGCTCCTCTCACTGGAAGTCGCTGTCTACCATTATTGCATCAACCTACCTACCGGGGCTTGGATGCACCCTCTAATAGTGCTGCTCTGGAACTTGCTAGATGACAGGCAAACCACGACATCTTTTTATGGCCCAAGGTCTTTGTCATTTAAAAAGTTGCTTAAGACCTCTTTTTCCACCTTCATTTCATTTCTTGCTGAATCACGGCTGCTGACACAGCATTTGGGGCCTCTGAAACCTGTTCTCTCTTCTGTTCCATCTGCCATAGCTACAGAGAACACCTTCATCTTCCTGTCTGATTGTTCACTAAGCCTATGTCCCTATGGAACTCAGGGATTATGTAGAAGTCCTGAGCTTAAAGCTTCCTAAATCTAGCTCTCATCTGAGTGTCTTGGGGACCAGTTATGAATGCAGACCCCCCAAAAAAGCACAGGGCAGCTGAATTCTTTTTAAATATTTTATTTTATTATTTTTATTTTATGTTTACAAGTATTTTGGCTGCATGTATGTTAGTGTACCATGTGTATGTAATGTCCACAGAGGCCAGAAGAGGGCATGGGATCCTATGGAACTGGAGTTACAGATGGTTGTTAGCCACTATGTGGATGCTGGGAAATGAACCCAGGTCCCCTGTAAGAGCAGCCAGTGCTTTTAACCACTGAGCCATTTCTCCAGGCCCCACAGCTGAATTCCTAAGAAGGATCTAGGAACCCGTGTTCTGAACAAGTTCCTGTATTAGTTACTTTTGCATTTCTGTGATCAAATATAACAACAAGAGGAATTATTCTAGCTCGTGGTCTCACAGGGTCCAGTGTGCGGTGCTTATCTTCTTGCTCTTGAATGGAACATCATGATGGTGGAAGTGTATAACGGAGGAGGCAGTTCATCTCATGGTGGACAGGAAGCAGGGAGAGAGACAGGAGGACAGGACACTGGGAAATATATGCCCTTCAAAGTCATGTGCTCTGTGATCTACTTCCACGGACAAGATCCTGCCTTATACTGTTCTTCCACCTTTCAACACTTTATTCAAAATTTAATCCATCCGTGGATTAAAGCATTGATGAGGTAAGAACCTCCTGATCTAATCATGACTGGAACAGCCTCACTGACCCATTGATCCTCTTCACCAATCTCCTAGGGATTTCTCAAGCCAATCAATAGTCAAGAGTAACCATCGTGCTCTCTAAATGATTTAGTCTCCAGCCTTTAAAGAAGTTTTCCCATGAAGCACAGAGGGAGGAGCCGCTCCTGGGGGAGGGGCATAAACACAGGGGAGAGGGGTAGGTGGTGGTATAGACCTGCAGAAGAACAAGGCTGTGAACAGGCTTGTGAGGAGGCAGGGCTCTCCTGAGACTGGAGAGAATGCGGCAGGGTGGGATGAACCCTTGGGGAGAAGGTGGGAGACCCTGCTCAGATGGCTTCCGCTTTCAGTCAGGGTAGTAGAGGGGTGGAGAATGGGGTCAGGGAGCTGAACTTGTAGCCAGAGGAACACAGAACAGCCCTGGGGTGGGTGCCAGCCACCAGCTCCCAGGGAAATGCCAGCCTCCTCTGAGAGAGGAGCTGAGAAAGAATCTGTGGCATGAAGTTGACTGATTGCCTGGAGCCTAGACTGACAGGGTGACAGTGAGCAGAGGAAGAGGTGCGGTGGCAGGGGCTTGGGGACCCAGAGAGAGAGTGGGTTCAGAGGGCTTGGGTCTGCCACAGAATCTATACCACCTTTCTCTGTGGATTTGAGCAAATTGTGCAAGTTTCTGGAGCAGGACTCCTCATCTTTTAAATGAGGACATGGCTTTGTAGGTCTATCACAGGGGTCAAGTAGGAAAGTGGGAGAGCTTAAAAAGTGACCTACAGTGTCCTAGCACTTGGGAGGCAGAGACAGGTGGATCTCTGTGAGTTCTAGGACAGCCGGGTCTCCAGGGAGACCCTGTCTCAAAAAGACCAAAAACAAAAAAGTGACCTACAGCTACAAAGTTCACAGCTGGTATTTTTTTGTTTTTTATTTATTTTGTGTGTGCAAGTGTATGGGTGTGTGTGTGTGTGTGTGTGTGTGTGTGTGTGTGTGTTTGTGTGTGTGTGTGTGTTTAGGCCAGAAGAGGGCTTATCACCCCCCCACACACACCTTATTTTTTGAGACAGGGTCAAACTGGAACTTACTGCGTAACAACTATTTTTGTCATTAACTCTCTAAGAATTCTGATTTTGGGGAATTCTAAAGTTTGGGTCATGTCAAATCAGAAGGGGTGCTTAGCCGTCTTGCCTTGTGACCCATTGTTACTATCATTACTGGTGACAGTAATCCACTTAATATGCAGTCTTCCTGACGTGAAGTTACACCGTGGGACTTACAGGTGTTTGCCAAAGTTGAACAGAACTCATAGGAAGTGCGGGGAATACGCCACAGGAATGCTGGGAGCAGCGCCTCTGTCTCTGGATGCTCAGTCACCGGCCGGCTCTGGCTATCATCCTGTTACACCTTGCATGCTTTCCCCTTACATGTTATTTATGAGGATGTTAATATGCGGATGTCGCTTTGATCTGGTCTTTCACTTTTCTCTCTGTCCCCCACGTGACTCACTTATTCAGGAGCACCTGGTTTATGTTGACAGTTCTTCCTTTTATCACTGTGAAAGCACCCACGGCATTTATACCCGGCTTCTCTGTCATTTCTCCATCCACCCAGAATCTAGACATGTTTGCTTTTCTCAGGGTTAGTCCTGTCTTTTGTGGCCAAATTGCCAGTCACCATCCTGCACTGACCATAGGCTGCAGAGATGTGTCCTCTAGGCTTCCCTTTGTGTCAGAAGTGTGACTACAGTGACCATATTGGATTTAACCTCAGAAGGAAAACCACCTCATCTTCTCAGCAGACATCTCTCCCAGGACTTGGACTCTGCCTGGCAGCCTGCTTCTATCTGAGCTGCATCATGAGGCTGAATTTGCACTGCTGAGCCGCTAAAAGAGCTCATGATTCCTTGACATTGTCAAGATGGCTCTCTGGTTTCACACCGTGGCTGGGTTTAGTCACCCTGAACTGGCTGTTATCTTTCCTCAACAGGCCCTTGACAATAGCTTCTCAGGACTGTGGACTTTACAGTCACTCTGCTTGACCATAGCTTCTCAGGACTGTGGACTTTACGGTCACTCCTACTTGACAATAGCTTCTCAGGACTGTGGACTTTACGGTCACTCCTACTTGACCATATCTTCTCAGGACTGTGGACTTTATGGTCACTCCTACTTGACCATAGCTTCTCAGGACTGTGGACTTTACGGTCACTCCTACTTGACAATAGCTTCTCAAGACTGTGGACTTTACGGTCACTCCTCTTTGATCAGGACTGTGACTTTACGGTCACTCCTACTTGACCATAGCTTCTCAGGACTGTGGACTTTACGGTCACTCCTACTTGACCATATCTTCTCAGGACTGCGGACTTTACGGTCACTCCTATTTGATCATAGCTTCTCAGGACTGTGGACTTTACAGTCACCCTACTTGACAATAGCTTCTCAAGACTGTGGACTTTACGGTCACTCCTCTTTGATCAGGACTGTGGATTTTATGGTCACTCCTACTTGACCATATCTTCTCAGGACTGTGGACTTTACGGTCACTCCTACTTGACCATAGCTTCTCAGGATTGTGGACTTTACGGTCACTCCTACTTGACAACAGCTTCTCAGGACTGTGGACTTTACGGTCACTCCTACTTGTCCCCCAAGGCATCATGCCACTCCTGTTACCTTCCCACCCAGTCTGCCTGTCCCCTTCTGTCAGAGTCACAAACCAGCTCAGCACTGACCCTGACAGCGGCTGCTACGCTCTCACAGAGCACCGGGGCTGGCCAGACAGCACTGACCAGCAGTCATGGCATTCTCGTTGTCAGCGGCTCTACAGCCCAGTGTTATAGTCTAATTCTGAGGCCTGTGGCTGCTCTGGTGGTGACTCAACCATTGGAGCGGATGGTGGCAGGAGACTAACTGCGGGTTTTTGTGGGAGAAGTTAGGGAGGCAGGGTAAGACAGAGGAAGAGGCTGGCCTATGAGATGAAATAGAGAAGGAAGTCTCAGCTGATCCTACAGCTATGGACAGCCCTTCAGTTACCCTAGGTAGGGTATTCATGCTTCATATTAGCCAGTCACCAGCTGCAGCCCCCAGGAGGGGGCATAACTGTAGCCATGGCAGTTTTCTTGTGCCCTAGGCCCATGCCCACTGAGTGGCAGAGTGTGAGCCATCAACAGCAAGAATTCCTGATGGATGGTAGACATGTCTTCTTATACGGAGCCCTATTTCATATTAAAACAAATGCGCATGTGTGATGACATAGAGAGTCACACTGGCAGGAAACCAGAAGACAGAGCTTCATACTCAGCAAACATTACCCAGTGCTATGGCCCTTGCAGAACCCAGCAGACCTGTCAAATGGTCTCCCCTTCCCTGCTGCTGACACCTTGGTGAAGTTGGAGAGGACTACTACTCAACGGAAGGCAACCCCTGGAAGGACTCGGATACCCACTGACACCTCCAGACACTGTGCGGCTCCCCTCTTGGGAGAGCATGTGACTTAAGTCTCATTTCTCAGTATAGAAAGAACCACGGTGCTCCCTGACAAAGGGATTCTAAGCATCATTAAGCCAGTGTGTGGGGGTTGTGGATGGAGGGCGGAGGCCCTCCCAGTCTTCAGAGATCACACCACCAGCAGCATCCAAGTGGAAAGTGGGTCCAGCACATGAGGCCTAGCCTACACTCAGAGTGGAGGCTCTGTGCATTAAAAAGAGAGGCATTCCAAAATAAGTCTATTGATGCTGTGTATGCTTAACACACTGCTCTTAGTATACACTAATAGACAAAGGTAGTGACTTAGTGTATGATTGCATTAGGAAATATTATTTTTAAAAAAATCTAAATTTTGGAGTTTGCATGAGATGGAAGGTATAGGTCAAGTCTTGTCCATATTTGAGGAAGGCAAAGATTGATTTAGTGGTAAGTAGTTCAAAACGAGTCCCATAGACATCCTGTTTAAGCACTACCACTTCTAAAACTGCTTCCTTCTTTCTATCTTTATGTCTAACCCTCCCTTCATCATCAGCTCAGCTTACCTACCCAACAAACAGTGGAACAAGCAAAAGCTTAGACCTGTGCCTTTCTATGGGGAGAAGGCTGAACCCCAGTCCTCTGCCAGGATAGAAAAACAAAAGCTGGGGGGGGGGCATTTGGTGCTGCCTTGATCTTGCTGTCTCTGATCTTCGAAATGTATTTGCTATTTGCTCCTGTGTCCCCATAACCCCCCGCTGTTCTCAATTGTCCATTGCCTATTAGGAATGGTTCCAGCCAAGGTATTTTTTTCCTACTTATTTGCTTTTTTTTTTCCCTGGGAACTTTACTATGCATGAATAACTGGCCTGTGAGGCTGCTTTTGTTTGACATTTTGCATTCGTTAAAAACCAGTCATCTGCATGTTTTATAAAGCTGTGGGGGTCTCTCCCCGTGATCAATGCTGGAAGCACTCATTAACATCTGGGGAAGTGAAGGCCCCAGATAGGGGGTATCCGTGACCCACAGAGTGTGGGTTTAGGGAATATGTCTTTAAAAAGACACCAAAGCACTTTATATTCATTGCTGTGTTGCTCGCTAATAGAAATGGGCCTGCCTGCCTTTAGTACCTCCGTGTATTCCCTTTCCCCAGCCTAGAATGTGTTTTGTTCAACCTGTCTCAGGCGATTTCCCCTCTGGGAAGCCCTTCCTGGTCATCTCAGCCAGCTCAGACTCTCTCCTTCTTTGGAAACCACAGGGCAGTTAATTTCGCCGACTTCTACTGGACACCTCCTAGGTGCCATGTACAGTGCACGATATGTCTGGGATCTAATGGAAATGAGAAAAGTCCTCAGCTCTCAAATGCTAATGAGGAAAGCAGACCTACATTAGTAGGGCAAATTATTAGGGCATTCAGAGGGCACTGTACAAAAAGATCAGAGGCCAGAGAGGCTCAAGGGCTACACTGTGCCCACCATGATAGGGAGGGGGTCAAAGAGGAACTGGTCTCACGTGGTGTCAAAGGATGTATGGTCTTTCTGAAGGGGCTTGAATCTGCACCCCATTTCTTTTTTCCCCTTTTGGGACAGGGTCTCACTGTAGCCCCAGCTGGCTTGGAATTTGCTGCGTAGACCAGGCTGGCCTCTATCTCACAGAGATCCTCCTGCTTCTGTCTCCTGAATGCTGGGATTAAAGGTGTGTGCCACCATGCCCTGTCCCTCCACTCTCCCGCCGTTCCTAAGGTGTCTCTACCTGAAACAGCCCTATCTGAATTGCAGGAGATGGTTGTTACAGGGAGCTTCTGAGGCCTACCCTAACTGCTGCTCCATGACGCACACTCCGCACTTTCTCTTGGATAATGGGTAACTTCAATGAACCCCCACAGTTTGACAAATGCTACTGGGGCTGGCTGAGGGTCACTGAAAGGTCTGATTTGGCTTTTCACTGATGTGTGTGTGTGCGTGTCGTTAACATGGAACACATGCATATGAAATTTCTTTCGGCTCCAGTCCCCCAGTGGTGTACCTGTCCTTCATCTTCCTGTTCCCCAGAAACAACCACTGTAATGGGTTCTTGTGGCCAATTACTGGTATATTTGGCTCATATTCTCTCTCTGCCACCTTCCTCTTTTGTCAGGCTCCATTTAGCCTCTGCCTTCTTGCTAAGTTTGGTCAATAGGAGGCCCTGGAAAGCAAGTGGAAGGCAGCGGGAATGGGTGAGTTGAGAGCCAGGCCTTCCTCCTTGGATCAGCACCCCCCACCCTCTCCGCACTCTGGTTTCGTGGCCCTGCTTTAGACAGGCAGCTCTGGCTCCTGAGCCCCTCGTCTTGATATTCTTGATGTCTAGGTCTGTTTACTACTTCTTCTTATAGCTTATTCAGCATGATTTCCCACATTAAGTTTCTCTACTAAACTGACTGCCTTAGGAAATTTCCCTGGCTGGCTGGATTTTTCCTTTACCTCTGTCCTGCAGCACAGACTGTATCTGATGTGGCTGGAGAGATAATTCAGTTGGTAAAATGCTTGCCTTGAAAGTATAAGACCTGAGTTTAATCCCTAGAACCCACATTTTTAAAAAGCTGGATAGAGAAGCCTTTTTTTGTAATCTTAAGGCCAGGCATATTGGCCAGCCAGCCTAGGCTACTCAGAAAGTTTCAGGACTGTGAGAGGCCTGTCTCAAAAAACAAGGTGGACAGCACCTGAGAAGCAACACCTGAAATTGTCTTTTAGCCTCCACATGCACGTATACACACATGTATACACACACCTGAACCCACATGCGCACACATACATGAATAGATATACACAACAGCTATATAATGGATGAGCAATAAGCTATTTCAGCCAGCTCTTACTCGGAGAACAACTATGAGCCAAACAGAATATATATATTTTTTAAATTCATTTATTTATTTATGTGTATGAATGTACTGTCAGCATGTAGGTTTGTGCACCCATGTCGTGCAAAGCCGCGGAGGTCAGAAGAGGGTGTTGGATTCCCCTGGAACTGGAGTTCTCCTGGAATTGGAGTTATGGACAGTTCTCAGCCACCATGTGGGTGCTGGAGATTGAACCCGGGTCCTCTGCAAGAGCAGTCGGTGCTCTTAACCATGAGGCCATCTCTCCAGCCCCCAGAATATATTTTAAACTTTTTAAAAAACTGTTTTTATTTTATGTACATGAATGTTATGCCTGTACCTGTGTAACTGCACCCATGTCATGCAATGCCCACAGGGGTCATGAGAAGGCATCAGACCCCTGCGACTAGAGTTATGGACAGTTGTTAGCCAACACGTGGGTGCTGATATTCAAACCTGAGTCTTCTATAAAAGCAGACAGTGCTTTCAACCATCCTTCAGCACCCCAAAATATATCTTAAATAACAAAAAACAAAAGCAAAAATGTCTTTGAAGGTATTGGCCTTCAAAGGCTGGATTAATTCTAAGGCCAAAATTTAGAACAGGGAGAAAGACCAAGGAGATAAGCCCAGGGGCGAAGCTAGTTTTTCCCTCAAGGCTAAAGATGTTTTGAAAAGTAGCGAGGAGGGGCTGGAGAGATGGCCTAGCGGTTAAGAGCGCCGACCGCTCTTACAGAGGACCCGGGTTTGATCCCCAGCACCCACATGGCGGCCAAGAACCGTCTGAAGCTCCAGTTCCAGGAGAACTCCAGTTCCAGGGGAATCCGACACCCTCTTCTCACCTCCGCGGCATTGCACGACACAGGTGCACAAACTTGCATGCAGACAGTACATTCAGACACATACGGAAATAAATAAAATTAATAAATAAAATTAATAAAAAAAAAGAAAAGTAGCGAGGAGATGAGCAGAGCTCCCAGCAAACCCATGGGGCTGTGCAGTGAAAGCAGGACCTCAGAGACCATCAAAGACAAGGCTCTGGCTTGTACGCAGGCTTTGGGTTGGAACTCAATGGCCTTGACCTTAGGGGTAATAGTGAAACAGCCAGTAGGCCAGTTCTCACCAAGACTGAGCTCCATCTCTGAGTCTTTACACTTTTGTATTCATTTTGTTTGTTTGAGACAGGGTCTCACGGTGCAGCCCTAGCTGGCCTGGAGTTTGCTATGTAGATCAGGCTGACCCTGAACTTGGGCTGCTCTTGCCTCTGCCACCTGAGCACTGGGATTATAAATGTGCAGCATCATATCCAAATTGTAACCATCCTGGCAGGAGGGAAGATAATCTAAAGAGAGACACTTGTGTCCCTTCCTTTGGCTATCAGACCATAGAAACAAGGCTCCCCACAGAATTAGAATATTTCCAGGAAGAGATTTCGCACAGTCTGACAACCTGTCACCCTGCTCGGAGAGACTGGAATGAAAACAATGATGGGTCAGGGGCTAGAGAGATGGCTCAGTGGTTTAGAGCACTGGCCGTTTTTGCAGATGACCCAGATTCTAATCCCGGTATCCAGCACCCACATGGTGGCTAACCTGTCTGTAACTCCAGTTCCAGGTGATCTGAAGCCCTCTTCTTTTCTCCATAGGCATTGCATGACACAGAGGCACTTTCACACATGCAGTCAATGCACTGATATACATAAAACAATAATAAATAAAATATAAGAAAACGATGGGTCAATGATAGCAAGACTGTACTGTGACCAAGATTGCTGAGCTATCTTACTTTCTGCTCCATATTTAAATCCCAAACCTCATATAAATACCCGAAGATGGACTTGGGAAGAGGGAGGGGGGTCATGGATCTCTTCATTCCTTTTCCCAGTGTGGCCACACAGAATGAATCTCTCTTCTCTGCTTTCCACTGTTACTTGTCTATAATTAATTGGCTATTGAGGAAGTGTGGTAGAGCTTAGCTTATTAGGGCTGCCAGGGTCCAGATTCTAACTAGCAATTCCGGGGACAGAGTCATTGTACTTCCTGTTTGAAAAGATGATTTGTAACTGTTAGCACTTCCCTCGATACCCTGCCAGAGCGAAAACAAATCCTCACTGGAAGTAGATGGCATCAACCAGAGTACCAAATCAGCTTTCTTTTTTTATTTTTTTATTGTTTTATATATATATTACAAGATTATGTTACAAATCAAATCTACACCCGTGTCCCCCTCCCTAGCTCCCCACCCCACCAAAGCTCATGCATTTTGCCAAACATGTTTTTTGTCTTTTTCTCAGTCTTTCTCAAAATTCTCGATATAGAAGTTGACTGTTTTGAGCAGAAGTTCACCGTTTCAGTCAGTTCTTTGATGCAGTCTTTTCTGTTGTTGTTGTTGTTGTTGTTGTTGTTGCTGTTCTTTCCAACACGGGCCACTCTCAACTACTTGGACCAAAGCTCAAGGAACCCTGCACGAGAAATACTTACTACTAGGTAATTGACACTAGCATCCACAGATGAGGGATACCATTCATCGTTTGTTTTGTTGGGACTGTGTTACTTCACTTAACATAATATCTTCTAGTTCCATCCATTTACCTGCAAAGTT